>CP092881.1:362977-373238 GCA_030710605.1 Cordylochernes scorpioides
TGTTATAACAACATTATAGCGAACCTACTGAATAGATTGAAGGACGCATTGAAGGCACCAGGGGCCAAGAAGATATACTGCATTTATGGGCTATCTGAAGAGAGAAACCATGACAAATCTAGTCTTACCACCAGACTATGGCTATGGATCCACCATCTTGGAAAAGTCTGATTAAGAACTCAACACATTTCTTTAGTCTCCGATTCACCTTAAAATAAAATCCTAATAAATTCTCTCAAAGGGTCAAAATTAAATTTCAATATACAGTAGGGATGTTGGAAATATATCCTCCTTTTTTATCTAAAAAATGAAACCAATAAAGCATAAATTTCACTTAAAAAAAAATTACTGTCCTTACTATGATGAAAAAAATATATAGTGGGAGGGTTTGGCTCATCAGTGGTGAACCCTTCCAGCGATTTCGCCAATTTAATCTACCAGACCGTTTTAATACTTTTGTTCCTACTTGCTTATCTCGTATCTTCAATAAAGGTCACTGTAATATCTTTCAGAGTCCTGAATCCTGAATATACATGCTAAAAGGTACTCAACTTCCTTTTTTTTAAATGAGTGCATAATATGTAAATAGGAAAAAATATATATATATTTTAAAAATCTTCATTTTTTTTCTGGATATTTTCTAGTGGACAGAGCCACACGCGGCGGTTTCGAATCAGATTTCAACTTACAAAAAAAAAAGTCATTTCTTTTCCAACCTCACAAATGGTCTCTGCCATTGGTTGCTGAAAAACCCAGTCAAACATAACATTTAAAAGAAAAGCAAAAAGATATTTTTTCCCTCTGTGCTCAGCAAGTGTGGCGGCCACCCAGGAGGACAAAATCAATAGACCCTTGATGAATTCATTTGTGACGGACGAGGCCTGGTAACGAGGCTAGGGCGAGATCAAAGGAACCGACATAGTCATTAGCCTCGACCACCCAGCGGGTAGCGTTTATAGATTTACTGGCGATGTGTCTATTATTGAACCCCCCCCTTCTCTTTCTTGTCCCCAGTAACTTTCTGACTTTTTTTCCACCTCCCGGGGAATGTGTTGATACAAATGTATCCCCCCCCCCCCTCCCCAAGTCTTACTCCATTCTCAACGCCATCTACATCTGTGGAAACCAAACATTTTCCACTGAAGTATACGACAGCGAGTTACTGAAACATCGCGACAATAAAGACATTTTTAGAAAAATGGTTGGTATATATCTATATTCTCTTTTTGTTATTAATAAAAATTCTCTCTTTTTTATATATTCGATGTGATAATGTATCTTATGTTGGTGGTGTTGGTGGTATCTTGTCCTTGGAGATCAGATCTGTCCGTGCACCCTGATCAAAATACCGGCCAACAAAGGTGCCTGTATCTTATGTTTTGGCAGTTTTAATGGTTCAGGTAGTTCTCCGGCTGATCTCCACTTTACAATTCTCCAACAATTGACAGTCTATGGCGGTGTCCCTATGTATCTCACCAGCATCCAAACAATGACCTCTTTCTCCATGGTTATCTCACAGTGAGTGTTGTCTCCGCTTGTCTCTTCAAAGGATATTGTTTCTATCACCGTTCGGAGAAGATTAATAGAATCGCCGAATGCCGTGGTCCATTTGGATGAGGAACGCGAAGACTAGAATGCTGCTGATACCACACTGTTGGATGCTATTGTCAAATATTATTTTTATTCTATGATTGTAATAATCTGTGAGTTAAAATCTGTGGTGTCAGGAATATATAGGTGAGAGTTAATAGAGATGTGAGGTTATAGAGATGTTATTTTTATTAGTAATGTTTACTTAGATATATTTAGTAATTTATGTTCATTATTTTTGTACCTTCAATAAAGAAGATTTATGTTTTAGAAGAGAAGTAATTATTGAGATCCACCAACAGTGATACACCGTGACGAATGCACGAAGGAACGTGTGGCCATTGGACATGCGTCGGACCAGGGAGGCTGTTGTTGGGTGCTGCGCAGCCTGGAGTATAGGAGCTCCATCTATTATTTCTTCCTGTGGTGAATCTCTATAAGACCGGTGGTCTTAATAAAGCTTTGTGTTTCTGTGTGGATTTTATTTCTATTGTTTTTTTTTTATCACAATTGATTGGGTATAGGCGAAGTCTCTCTCCAAAATTCTTAGTTTTTTTTTCTCTGTAGCCTTTACTAAACCACGTCACAACCAACTATCCCATGTAAGAACAATGGGAATTACCTGGAATGACAATCTCTCTCTTCTGTCCATTTCTTCTACTGTGTCTTGTACTTCAATTTCTTCGTTATCTCCCCAGTTTTGAGAGGTTAGGTTAAGAAATGTTTCCAATTTCTGTAATCGTGAATTCTCTTTGTATTTTCTTGTATTTCACTAGGTCTGGTCTGTTTGAACTGATATTCATGTCAGCTCTTTGTATGTGCTATGGTCATGTTGTTATTTTGCCTATGCGTTTTTTTCCTTTGTTGCTACCCTATGGAGTTTAATTGTTAATACAATTAACAATAACCCATTGTTGAACTTCTCATTGTTGTAGATAGACATTTTGACGGGAGGAAATTAATCTATAAAAGCAACCATCGCCTCTCCCGTCAAAATATATGTCAAAACTAGACGTCATCTAGCGGTCAATAGATGGAGTCTAGTTTTGACGTTTATTTTGATGAGAGATGCGACTTTTGTTTTCATAGAATTATTGTTAGGTAAACATTCACCCTGGCAGAACCCAGGCGAAGCCGGGTCACAGTCAACTAGTCTAGTATAATAAATACTGTAACTAGCGCCTTCGATCAGATCCCGCATTGGGCACATTTTTTTTTTCAATTTTATAATAACCCCTTGGCACTTGCTTAATTCCAACCTTACCAGTGAATGCCAGCATAAACAAACAGATCTTTGGCACATTGTAAGTACAAAAGTCGAACTGCTTTCTCTACATATGTAATTATAACTTACAGTGAACACAACCCCCAATATACCACGATTATCAAGGCCTCTACCTCATGTACTTGGGAATATGTAAAGAAGAAAAGTTCACCAAGATATTGTAACAAAGTATTTATTATTTTTATTAACAGATTGGTTATTTTTATGTTTATATTTTGCTACTCTGTAAATTTCCTTCGTGGCTTATCTTTTGTTTATCACTCATAGTTTTTCTTGCCTGAAATAGATTGTTGTCTCATCCCGAAGTTAGGTATAGCCCTCCTGCAAGGTCCGGGGGGACCACCTCTACTCCACCAACTCGCCACGTGTAAATAGCCAGGACAAGGTGACTCGAATGTAACACCTGTAAATTGAGACGAAATAAATAAGTTAGTCTTCCCTTATTTTCCACGTGGCAATATTATACTTCTTCTGGCAATCTCCAATGTACTGATATGGTCGGACATTCGTAGATATGTAAATATGGCCAAGGAAATTTCCAAAAGTTTTCGTAACAGACTAAAAAAGAGTGTATCACTATTTCACCCACCTGGCTGTGGTTTTGAGAGGGAAGACAACTGTGAGAAATGCATTTTAAATATTCTTTTGGATAGTTCTTTAATTAAAGAAGGTCATAAAAGTCTTAATGAAGCGTGGCAGAAGACCCCCCAATTAGCCGTGACAGCTGCAAGATCTATGCAAATACCCATTAAGCAACCGGGGGACCAGGCTTGCCAATTACACCACCGACAGTCAGTGAGAGAAAGAAAAAAAAATCTTGAAAAGTTTAAGGATCTTCCCCTAGAGGGGCGAGACAAAATAAATGGGTTTCCCAGGAGGACCGGGTTGGTTTTAATTTGCACGACATTTTTACTAATGATCACATAATGACCAGGTTTCGAGGTGTTTTATGATCTTCTATGACTATTTTTTTTTTCTATAATTATTATTTTTTTTGGACTATGGACCACCGTGGATTTTTGTTAATGGTTTATACAAAAAGATTGTATGATTAATTCCGGTCTATTTTTTTTTTCAAAATTGATTTTTTTTTTTTACAATTTGATTTCTTAATCCTGGCTAAATGAAGATTTGTAAAACTCATTTATTGTAACGTCACTAAATACATTCATGGACAAAACTTAAGGAAGTTGTACCTTTTAATATGTGCATATTGGGATTAAGACAATAACTCTGAAAGATATTACAGTAAACTTTATTGAAGACATATGAGATAACTAAGTGTGAACAAAATAGAGAGAGAGAGATATTTATATCCCAAAAAGCGAAGAACGCCAACTACCCGGGATGTCCAGCTCACTGGCATAGACAGTGCCAAGCGCTTTCACTCGTGTCTTGACTGGATTGCTGAGTTAAACCAGCTGACTAGAAAGTTCCATGCTGAGGTTGAGTCTGGAAGTCCTGCAATAGATGTAGGGTTGAGGTGAATCAGTCCAAGAAGGATAGCTGCCTACATCCTATGTCTCTGGAAAGCTGGACAGCTGAAGAAGAGATGATCAACTGTCTGTGGTTCTTCCGACCAGTGAGGGGCAGGTTGGGTCTGTTTCAGGAAATTGCTAGAAGTGGCGGTTGATCTTTCAACTTAGTGGCTTGCCATTGCTATTCAGCTGATGTCACTCGGGTGATTTGCTTTTGGGAAGGTTTCCTAATGTTTCTGTATTCATCATGTTGACCCCGAGGAGAGTTCTCACAGCAGTCTGTGATGGATGGCAGTATGGTATCTGAAAAGGAAAAGTTGTCCACTGTTTAATTCTCTTGATAACATTCAGAGATGACTTATAGTATTATGACAAAATATTGCAGACTGTGTACTTTTGTATGTATTGACAAGATGTCAATAAAATTATTTTAATTGTTAATTATCTTGATGACAGTGTTCTAACAGAGGGAAGTCATTGCCGGAGATTCTGTCATCCATGTACGAAGTCCTGTTAGGTTTGTGGAATTCTCAGAGTTTACCATTTGGAATCCGTGTAGCTAGAAGTCCTGGTGATTCTGTTCTAAGGTGACATAAGAGCTTGTCATTGTAGTGGTGGTCTTGGAGCGGTAGAAATGATTCACAGTAGATTTCCAGCAATCACAGACTGGGATAATATCCCGCAGTGAACACTTTTTTTCTGTTTCAATAGTCCCCAAATCTTACGCAAGTACAAACCCCGCCAGTGAGTGCAAGTAACCAAACGAGGCACAATGGCACCTTGTAAGTGCAAAATTCGTACTACATTGTGTATTACTCTGGGTAGACACTCTATATATGTAGATTTACTTACAGTAAATAAAGTATTCGTTTATCATCATAGTCCACATGTACTTGGATTGGGTAAAAAAGAAAAGCTTCGACGATATCAGGAGACAGAGGTATTTTATTCCACAGACCAAATGTGGGAGTTGTTGAGTTTAGATATACTTCAGACCTATATTACCATGGCTTCCGATACTATCTGGGTATACATGTGGTACAATTACAGTACCAGTAGTCACAACCCTCTAAACAGCATGACTATCATGACCTGGTACTACCTGTGTAGACATGTTGTGTGGAGTACTTACAGTACCAGTAGTCACAGCCCTCTACCCACCATGATTATCATGACCTGGTACTCCATGTGTAGAGAAATATGGTACATGGCCTGGTACTACGTACTAAACCAATTATATCGATATCTGAGACACAAATACGCACAGCAATAGAAATAAGAATAGATGTAGATATATATAAATAAGAGAAGCCATTGTATTATAGTTAGGTAGTATCGTTTGATGAAGAGACCAGTGCTCGAAAGCTCATAAAACAATCTAGTTGCATATCTAGTAGTATATAGCAGTGTAAGAACCTAGTTGCATATATCTCAAATTACAATTTCCCATGATAGTGGACATTGCGATTGCTGTTATAGATATGCATGGAGACATCTGAGGCTTTTCATTGGACACGACAACAACAACAACAATTTTCAATGCCATGATGTAAATATGCCGTACTATGTAACTACTCCCAACATAAGTCAGTCCACTTGGTCGAGAAACCACAGTCCCTCCACATCTTGGTACCACGGCACAAGTGGTAAAAAAAAAGAGAAACGGTGAGAGAAAAAGAGGAATGTAATCAAAAACAACTTTCCCGCAGCGTGGCGCTGTGAGCCAATTATATTTCTGTGCGAGATTTGACCAGGAGCTGTGGGAGAGTTCCCACCGAGTAATTGGATTCCCGCTGGCATTCTCACACCTTGTAACATAGCTCCTGTATTTACATATGTGTCGGTTATATTTATGATAATCACTACTCCAATAATATATTATACTTATGTGTACATATGTGTATTTACCGCTGGTATTCTCACACCTGGTAACATAAATCCTGTATTTACATATATGGATTGTGTGCTGCCTGGTGTATAGGATCTCCAGCTATGCTACCTTCTTGAGGTGAATCTGTATAAGACCGGTGGTGTTAATGAGCTGTGTGTATATGTTGTATGTCGATTATATATTTATCAACACCAATTTATTTCCCCCGCGTGCACCATAAGAACTCTACACCTTCCCACGCCAAGCTATCTACAAAGGTTACAAGGTTATATATATATATATAAAAATGAATGCTTGTATGTTTGTTTGTTTGTTTGTATGTCCGGTATACAAATTCGCAGTAGTTCACTAATTCAAACCAAAATTTCCATACATAGGTAAAAAATACGGGGAAGACGATAGGCTATTTCAAAAAATATATAAGTCAATTATTAAAACTATATATTCAAATAATTCTACTTAGCTCGCGAGCAGCGCCTCTAGCGGTGAAGATGGGAGGTAATATCAGCTGACCTAATGTACATGTAAAGTTTGGAGCGGGACGTTTCACAAGAGTGACATCCACGGCGCCAATTTATAATTGTAACGAATAGTGTTTGAATAAAACATTTAATCGGGTAAACCCGGGCGTTGCCCGGGTCATTCGTCTAGTATTCAATATAAATATATTCACACAAACACACACACAAAAACCTTTATTAAGACACACTGGTCTTACAGAGGATTCTCCTTGGGGTTACAAGACGGAGAAACCTATGAAAGTGGGGAAATATACAAAGGGGTAAAAATGGAGAAGGATTATATACACATGATAAATATATACAGATTATTATTTGAATGATCCTATGGAAAATAAGAATATGGATTTGGAAATATGGATGGAAGAAGTGGAGAGCGAAAAGAGGAAAAAAACAGGTATTTACATATGGAACATACAATATAAATATATTATATTAGGAATATTGTTGAGTTTAGATATACTTCAGACCTAGATTACTACGGCCTCCGATACTGCATGTGTCGAGATGTGGTACACTTACGGTACACATAGTCACAGCCCTAAAAAAAAAAAAAACATGAAAGCTGATATATCAACCATACTGGGGAACGCCATCATTGTGAAGGCTCCACATACATTGAACGAGTACAAAAGAAACCAACCACCAAGATGTATAGGAGAAGTTTGTACCCCACACTGGGAGGGTGCCATTGTTGGGGAAGGCAGACAGGGGGAGAACATGGACCATAAATTCTAGATAGCTTCATTATGTTCATCGTTCTTATGGCCTGGTTGGCCTTAGTATTTCCTGCTGAATTCTTCCTCCGTTCGAAATTTTACGACCCATTCTCTATGAAGTATTGTGCCAGGTTTACTGCCGTTTTTTTTTACAAATGTTCTGAATGCTTTGAAGATTCGGAATTTGAAGTAGGGGTGAGAGAGTAGAGATATTACTGTCATTCTTGTACCAAAAGAGGAACCTCCTCCTTCAAATGTAAATAAGAACGATGTCAATCACCCCAGTAAAAAACTTTACTAGTATGATGAGCGCCATCTGTTATGATAATTCGAAACTATTATAGACGTGTAATGATTCTTTTTGATAATTAAACAATTTTCTACTGCACTTACTGCAATGATTAATAAATTTAATAAATACTGTTGTGTATTTGCATACTTGGGATATTTGCAGATATGCAAATATCCTCTTTGCATACTTATTTCTGACTTCATGTATAAATAGCACTACAAGTTGTTAGCAGTCAGTCAGTCAATTTATGTCATAAAAGAGATTACGGGAGTCCGTCTACGCCTCAGCCTCGACACCTCACACTTGACTACCTCCCACCTTCAAGGATAGAACAATTTTGTCGACGAAGATGGGATACCATTAATTTTTTCCATTGCAGTAAGGTCAGTAGAGAAAATTGTTTAATTTTTAAAAGAATCATACACGTCTATAATAGAACTTTACTAGTATTGACTCATCCTATAATCTGTATATATTTACCATATGTATATAATCTTTCTCCATTTTTTATTTCCCACTTTCATAGGTTTCTCCGTCTTGTAACCCCAAGGAGAATCCTCTGTAAGACCTGTGTGTTTTAATAAAGGCTTTTGTGTGTGTGTGTGTGTATTGACTCATCCATTGATGAGCTCTACTCTTCTCCGGCAGACACCATCAAAAATCTCAGGCTCTACAAGCTTGATACCTTAGTGTGATTGAGTGGAGATAAGAAAGAAGAAGAAGACTAGTAATGATAAAGAATAAGCCACAACACCAGTTTTATCAAATTCAGACATAAAACCAACATGTATACCATTGTTTTCTGGCTATGACCCTCATCAGTACAGGGACGGCTTCAATTTCATAACATCTTATGAGAAGAGTTGAGAATTCGGTCGAATTTAACAAACAGATGTTTAACCCTTTAGGTGCCGGCCGTTTTCAAGGTCATCCCTGATTATTGTTAGCCTTCAAAAGACATCAAACTATTCTTTAAATTATTATTCTTTTTTTTTTTAAATAAACGCTTTTATGATTCATACAAACATATGAAACACAATGCAAAAGAATATACACTTTATAATACAATTAATTAATTTTAATTAGATTTTTTTAAGGAGAAAAATAGCATCAAGTCACATCAAACCAATACATCGTCTTGCCTGGCGCTTAAAGGGTTAAGCTGGTAAACTGTCAAGAGCCGATTTTTTCAACCATAATATTGATACAAAGGAATATTCTATTGTATTATATTTAATTAAAAAAAAAGAACAAAATTGAATTTGTAATTGGATCAGGTAGATAAATTAAGAAAAAAAAGGCATTTTCTGATCGTGCAAATGAAAGTTACTGATGGTGTTAATTTTTTTATTATTATTTTTAATATAACTCTGTGTATATATGTTTGTATTATATTTGACCAGGAGTGTCACGTGTGTGAATTTATTGTATATATATATATATATGGTGGTTGGAAATAAAATAAGAGATTTATCAAGACTCTGCTACAAGACTATTCTCGCAATTTCAAAAATCCTCAAATCCAACTATACAAGAAATTGTTCAAAACCAAGGTGACCTCAGCCACCGAATCCGACGACCTGGACCCAATGGCTAGCTGACAGCCAAATACCCAACAACTGCCCTCCTGTAAGGTTCGGGGGGCCACTCCAGCATCACAACTCGCCATGTGTAAATAATCTGGACAAGGTGACTCGCGAGCTGTGCTCGAATGTAACACCTGCAAATTGAGATGAAATAAATAAAATAAGAGTTGAGATTTTGTGAGACCAGTGCTTTTACATAGTTAGGAATTGGAAAGCCCGCTACATTTTAGGAGAACAATTTTGCGCTGACTATACCTCTAGACTGAGGAGTGAACAGAGGAAAACCAGCGAAAAGAAGTTATCGAACAGATGGCTTATGTCATCTATCGGAATAAATATTCTGGAATAATTAAAAAATCAACGATTAGTTGATATTTATTCCGATAGATGGCGCAAGCCATCAGTTGCACGATAAGGAGATGCCTTTTTTTCTTAACATATTTAATTTGTTTCTATAGTATTTAGCTAAAAGATGTATGTGTGATGCTAAAGCCATATGTGGTTCAACATTGTCATCCCTTACCTTCCTGTGAAACAGCTGAATAATACACCTATCCCCCGATTTACACGGTACTTTTTTTACACGTTTTCGCTTTTACACGGTTTTCCAAATAAGTTTTTTTTTTTTGTTTTTGTTTTTATCGCACTATACTAAATCCTACTGTGATTGAACACATGCGCTGTGTACACATCTCACGAGGAATCCCGAGCTTGTGTGCTGACTACATATTTTAACCTGTCAATGCATTTTATTTTTATTTCTGTGTACACCTATCCCCCGATTTACACGTTTTTCTCAGGAAGGTATCTACCGTGTAAATCGGGGGATAGGCGTACCAGAAAGATTTACCCAGGTGGCGGATAGGGGAAAAGGTCATCAGATATGGTGTTTGGTTAGCTGT
>CP092881.1:373338-468352 GCA_030710605.1 Cordylochernes scorpioides
TAAAAGCGCGAATGTTTCTTTTATACATAAAAACGAACTTCTACTGTCCTTACTGCGATGAAAAAGCAGAATGATCCAATACAGTATTAGAGCTCTGAGAAGCGGTCTGGTGGATTAAATTGGCGAAACCGCTGGGAGGGTTCACCACTGATGAGCCAAGCCCTCCCAATATATATTTTTCATCGCAGTAATGACAGTAGAAGTTCGTTTTATGTATAAAAGAAACATTCGCGCTTTTAAATCCTTTTATTTTATACTTTTGTTTGTATTGACAATATGTCAATAAAATTATTTTAATTGTTAATTATCTTGATGACAGTGTTCTAACAGAGGGAAGTCATTGCCGGAGATACTGTCAGATTTGTACGAAGTCCTGTTAGGTTTGTGGAATTCTCAGAGTTTACCATTTGGAATCCGTGTAGCTAGAAGTCCTGGTGATTCTGTTCTAAGGTGACAGAAGCTTGTCATTGTAGTGGTGGTCTTGGTGCGGTAGAAATGATTCACAGTAGATTTACAGCAATCACAGACTGGGATCGTATCCCACAGTGAAAACTTTTTTTCTGTTGCAATAGTCCCCAAATCTTACGCAAGTACAAACCCCGCCAGTGAGTGCAAGTAACCAAACGAGGCACAATGGCACCTTGTAAGTGCAAAAGGTAAACTACATTGTGTACTACTCTGGGTAGACACTCTATATGTGTAGATTTACTTACAGTAAATAAAGTATTCGTTTATCATCATAGTCTACATATACTTGGATTGAGTAAAAAAGAAAAGCTTTGACGATATCAGGAGACTGAGGTATTTTATTTCACAGACCAAATATGGGAGTTGTTGAGTTTAGATATACTTCAGACCTAGATTACAACGGCCTCCGATACTGCATACGTCTAGATGTGGCACACTTACGGTACATGTAATCATAGCCCTCTAAACAGCATGACTATCATGACCTGGTACTACCTGTGTAGACATGTTGTGTGGAGTACTTACAGTATTAGTAGTCACAACCCTCTACCCACCATGATTAACATGACCTGGTACTACCTGTGTAGACATGTTGTGTGGTGCACTAACAGTATAAGTAGTCACATCCCTCTAAACAGCATGCTTATCATGACCTGGTACTACATGTGTAGACATTTTGTGTGGTGCACTTACAGTACCAGTAGCCACATCCCTCTAAACAGCATGACTATCATGACCTGGTACTACCTGTGTAGACATTTTGTGTGGTGCACTTACAGTATAAGTAGTCACAGCCCTCTAAACAGCATGACTATCATGACCTGGTACTACCTGTGTAGACATTTTGTGTGATGCACTTACAGTATAAGTAGTCACAGCCCTCTAAACAGCATGACTATCATGACCTGGTACTACCTGTGTAGACATGTTGTGTGGTGCACTTACAGTATAAGTAATCACAGCCCTCTACCCACCATGATTATCATGACCTGGTACTACCTGTGTAGCCATGTTGTGTGGAGTACTTACAGTATAAGTAGTCACAGCCCTCTAAACAGCATGACTATCATGGCCTGGTACTATCTGTTTAGACATGTTGTGTGGAGTACTTACAGTATTAGTAGTCACAGCCCTCTACCCACCATGATTATCATGACCTGGTACTACCTGTGTAGACATGTTGTGTGGAGTACTTACAGTATAAGTAGTCACAGCCCTCTACCCACCATGATTATCATGACCTGGTACTACCTGTGTAGACATGTTGTGTGGTGCACTTACAGTATAAGTAGTCACAGCCCTCTACCCACCATGAATATCATGACCTGGTACTACCTGTGTAGACATGTTGTGTGGAGTACTTACAGTATAAGTAGTCACAGCCCTCTAAACAGCATGACTATCATGGCCTGGTACTATCTGTTTAGACATGTTGTGTGGAGTACTTACAGTATAAGTAGTCACAGCCCTCTAAACAGCATGATTATCATGACCTGGTACTACCTGTGTAGACATGTTGTGTGGTGTACTTACAGTATAAGTAGTCACATCCCTCTAAACACCATGACTATCATGACCTGGTACTACCTGTGTAGACATGTTGTGTGGAGTACTTACAGTATAAGTAGTCACAGCCCTCTACCCACCATGATTATCATGACCTGGTACTACCTGTGTAGACATGTTGTGTGGAGTACTTACAGTATAAGTAGTCACAGCCCTCTAAACAGCATGATTATCATGACCTGGTACTACCTGTGTAGACATGTTGTGTGGAGTACTTACAGTATAAGTAGTCACATCCCTCTACCCACCATGATTATCATGACCTGGTACTACCTGTGTAGACATGTTGTGTGGAGTACTTACAGTATAAGTAGTCACAGCCCTCTAAACAGCATGATTATCATGACCTGGTACTACCTGTGTAGACATGTTGTGTGGAGTACTTACAGTATAAGTAGTCACAGCCCTCTACCCACCATGATTATCATGACCTGGTACTACCTGTGTAGACATGTTGTGTGGAGTACTTACAGTATAAGTAATCACAGCCCTCTACCCACCATGATTATCATGACCTGGTACTACCTGTGTAGACATGTTGTGTGGTGTACTTACAGTACCAGTAGTCACAGCCCTCTACCCACCATGATTATCATGACCTGGTACTACCTGTGTAGACATGTTGTGTGGAGTACTTACAGTATAAGTAGTCACAGCCCTCTAAACAGCATGATTATCATGACCTGGTACTACCTGTGTAGACATGTTGTGTGGAGTACTTACAGTATAAGTAGTCACAGCCCTCTAAACAGCATGATTATCATGACCTGGTACTACCTGTGTAGACATGTTGTGTGGAGTACTTACAGTATAAGTAGTCACAGCCCTCTACCCACCATGATTATCATGACCTGGTACTACCTGTGTAGACATGTTGTGTGGAGTACTTACAGTATAAGTAATCACAGCCCTCTACCCACCATGATTATCATGACCTGGTACTACCTGTGTAGACATGTTGTGTGGTGTACTTACAGTACCAGTAGTCACAGCCCTCTACCCACCATGATTATCATGACCTGGTACTACCTGTGTAGACATGTTGTGTGGAGTACTTACAGTATAAGTAGTCACAGCCCTCTAAACAGCATGATTATCATGACCTGGTACTACCTGTGTAGACATGTTGTGTGGAGTACTTACAGTATAAGTAGTCACAGCCCTCTAAACAGCATGATTATCATGACCTGGTACTACCTGTGTAGACATGTTGTGTGGAGTACTTACAGTATAAGTAGTCACATCCCTCTAAACACCATGACTATCATGACCTGGTACTACCTGTGTAGACATGTTGTGTGGTGCACTTACAGTACCAGTAGTCACAGCCCTCTAAACAGCATGACTATCATGACCTGGTACTACCTGTGTAGACATGTTGTGTGGTGCACTTACAGTATTAGTAGTCACAGCCCTCTACCCACCATGATTATCATGACCTGGTACTACCTGTGTAGACATTTTGTGTGGTGCACTTACAGTATTAGTAGTCACAGCCCTCTAAACAGCATGATTATCATGACCTGGTACTACCTGTGTAGACATGTTGTGTGGAGTACTTACAGTATAAGTAGTCACAGCCCTCTACCCACCATGATTATCATGACCTGGTACTACCTGTGTAGACATTTTGTGTGGTGCACTTACAGTATAAGTAGTCACAGCCCTCTAAACAGCATGACTATCATGACCTGGTACTACCTGTGTAGACATGTTGTGTGGTGCACTTACAGTATTAGTAGTCACAGCCCTCTACCCACCATGATTATCATGACCTGGTACTACCTGTGTAGACATGTTGTGTGGTGCACTTACAGTACCAGTAGTCACAGCCCTCTAAACAGCATGACTATCATGACCTGGTACTACCTGTGTAGACATGTTGTGTGGTGCACTTACAGTATTAGTAGTCACAGCCCTCTACCCACCATGATTATCATGACCTGGTACTACCTGTGTAGACATGTTGTGTGGTGCACTTACAGTATTAGTAGTCACAGCCCTCTACCCACCATGATTATCATGACCTGGTACTACCTGTGTAGACATGTTGTGTGGAGTACTTACAGTATAAGTAGTCACAGCCCTCTAAACAGCATGACTATCATGACCTGGTACTACCTGTGTAGACATGTTGTGTGGTGCACTTACAGTATTAGTAGTCACAGCCCTCTACCCACCATGATTATCATGACCTGGTACTACCTGTGTAGACATGTTGTGTGGAGTACTTACAGTATAAGTAGTCACAGCCCTCTAAACAGCATGACTATCATGACCTGGTACTACCTGTGTAGACATTTTGTGTGGAGTACTTACAGTATAAGTAATCACAGCCCTCTACCCACCATGATTATCATGACCTGGTACTACCTGTGTAGACATGTTGTGTGGAGTACTTACAGTATAAGTAGTCACAGCCCTCTAAACAGCATGACTATCATGACCTGGTACTACCTGTGTAGACATGTTGTGTGGTGCACTTACAGTATTAGTAGTCACAGCCCTCTACCCACCATGATTATCATGACCTGGTACTACCTGTGTAGACATGTTGTGTGGAGTACTTACAGTATAAGTAGTCACAGCCCTCTAAACAGCATGACTATCATGACCTGGTACTACCTGTGTAGACATTTTGTGTGGAGTACTTACAGTATAAGTAATCACAGCCCTCTACCCACCATGATTATCATGACCTGGTACTACCTGTGTAGACATTTTGTGTGGTGCACTTACAGTATAAGTAGTCACAGCCCTCTAAACAGCATGACTATCATGACCTGGTACTACCTGTGTAGACATGTTGTGTGGTGCACTTACAGTATTAGTAGTCACAGCCCTCTACCCACCATGATTATCATGACCTGGTACTACCTGTGTAGACATGTTGTGTGGAGTACTTACAGTATAAGTAGTCACAGCCCTCTAAACAGCATGATTATCATGACCTGGTACTACCTGTGTAGACATGTTGTGTGGTGCACTTACAGTATTAGTAGTCACAGCCCTCTAAACAGCATGATTATCATGACCTGGTACTACCTGTGTAGACATGTTGTGTGGAGTACTTACAGTATAAGTAGTCACAGCCCTCTAAACAGCATGACTATCATGACCTGGTACTACCTGTGTAGACATGTTGTGTGGAGTACTTACAGTATAAGTAGTCACAACCCTTTAAACACCATGATTATCATGACCTGGTACTACCTGTGTAGACATGTTGTGTGGAGTACTTACAGTATAAGTAGTCACAGCCCTCTAAACAGCATGATTATCATGACCTGGTACTACCTGTGTAGACATGTTGTGTGGTGCACTTACAGTATAAGTAGTCACAGCCCTCTACCCACCATGATTATCATGACCTGGTACTACCTGTGTAGACATTTTGTGTGGTGCACTTACAGTATAAGTAGTCACAGCCCTCTACCCACCATGATTATCATGACCTGGTACTACCTGTGTAGACATGTTGTGTGGAGTACTTACAGTACCAGTAGTCACAGCCCTCTACCCACCATGATTATCATGACCTGGTACTACCTGTGTAGACATGTTGTGTGGTGCACTTACAGTATAAGTAGTCACAGCCCTATACCCACCATGATTATCATGACCTGGTACTACCTGTGTAGACATGTTGTGTGGTGCACTTACAGTATAAGTAGTCACAGCCCTCTACCCACCATGATTATCATGACCTGGTACTACCTGTGTAGACATGTTGTGTGGAGTACTTACAGTATAAGTAGTCACAGCCCTCTACCCACCATGATTATCATGACCTGGTACTACCTGTGTAGACATGTTGTGTGGTGCACTTACAGTACCAGTAGTCACAACCCTTTAAACACCATGATTATCATGACCTGGTACTACCTGTGTAGACATGTTGTGTGGAGTACTTACAGTACCAGTAGTCACAGCCCTCTACCCACCATGATTATCATGACCTGGTACTACCTGTGTAGACATGTTGTGTGGTGTACTTACAGTATAAGTAGTCACAGCCCTCTAAACAGCATGATTATCATGACCTGGTACTACCTGTGTAGACATGTTGTGTGGTGCACTTACAGTATAAGTAGTCACAGCCCTCTAAACAGCATGACTATCATGACCTGGTACTACCTGTGTAGACATGTTGTGTGGTGCACTTACAGTATAAGTAGTCACAGCCCTCTAAACACCATGATTATCATGACCTGGTACTACCTGTGTAGACATGTTGTGTGGTGTACTTACAGTACCAGTAGTCACAGCCCTCTAAACAGCATGATTATCATGACCTGGTACTACCTGTGTAGACATGTTGTGTGGAGTACTTACAGTACCAGTAGTCACAGCCCTCTAAACAGCATGACTATCATGACCTGGTACTACCTGTGTTGACATGTTGTGTGGTGCACTTACAGTATAAGTAGTCACAGCCCTCTACCCACCATGATTATCATGACCTGGTACTACCTGTGTAGACATGTTGTGTGGTGCACTTACAGTATAAGTAGTCACAGCCCTCTACCCACCATGATTATCATGACCTGGTACTACCTGTGTTGACATGTTGTGTGGTGCACTTACAGTATAAGTAGTCACAGCCCTCTAAACACCATGATTATCATGACCTGGTACTACCTGTGTAGACATGTTGTGTGGTGCACTTACAGTATAAGTAGTCACAGCCCTCTAAACACCATGATTATCATGACCTGGTACTACCTGTGTTGACATGTTGTGTGGTGCACTTACAGTATAAGTAGTCACAGCCCTCTACCCACCATGATTATCATGACCTGGTACTACCTGTGTAGACATGTTGTGTGGTGTACTTACAGTATAAGTAGTCACAGCCCTCTACCCACCATGATTATCATGACCTGGTACTACCTGTGTAGACATGTTGTGTGGAGTACTTACAGTATAAGTAGTCACAGCCCTCTACCCACCATGATTATCATGACCTGGTACTACCTGTGTAGACATGTTGTGTGGTGCACTTACAGTACCAGTAGTCACAGCCCTCTACCCACCATGATTATCATGACCTGGTACTCCATGTGTAGAGAGATATGGTACATGGCCTGGCACTACGTACTAAACCAATTATATCGATATCTGAGACACAAATACGCACAGCAATAGAAATAAGAATAGATGTAGATATATATAAATAAGAGAAGCCATTGTATTATAGTTAGGTAGTATCGTTTGATGAAGAGACCAGTGCTCAAAAGCTCATAAAACAATCTAGTTGCATATCTAGTTGCATATCTCGTAGTAGTATATAGCAGTATATAAGAACCTAGTTGCATATATCTCAAATTACAATTTCCCAAGATAGATGACATTGCTGTAATAGAGATGCATGGAGACATCTGAGGCTCTTCATTGGACACGACAACAACAACAACAAATTTCAATGCCATGATGTAAATATGCCGTACTATGTAACTATTTCCAACATAAGTCAGTCCACTTGGTCGAGAAACCACAGTCCCTCCACATCTTGGTACCACGGCACAAGTGGTAAAAAAAAGAGAAACGGTGAGAGAAAAAGAGGAATGTAATCAAAAACAACTTTCCCGCAGCGTGGCGCTGTGAGCCAATTATATTTCTGTGCGAGATTTGACCAGGAGCTGTGGGAGAGTTCCCACCGAGTAATTGGATTCCCGCTGGTATTCTCACACCTTGTAACATAGCTCCTGTATTTACATATGTGTCGGTTATATTTATGATAATCATTACTCCAATAATATATTATACTTATGTGTACATATGTGTATTTACCGCTGGTATTCTCACACCTTGTAACATAGCTCCTGTATTTACATATGTGTCGGTTATATTTATGATAATCATTACTCCAATAATATAATATACTTATGTGTACATATGTGTATTTACCGCTGGTATTCTCACACCTTGTGACATAGTTCCTGTATTTACATATGTGTCGGTTATAGTTATGATAATCACTACTCCAATAATATATTATGTGTACATATGTGTATTTACCGCTGGTATTCTCACACCTTGTGACATAGCTCCTGTATTTACATATGTGTCGGTTATATTTATGATAATCACTACTCCAATAATATATTATACTTATGTGTACATATGTGTATTTACCGCTGGTATTCTCACACCTTGTGACATAGCTCCTGTATTTACATATGTGTCTGTTATATTTATGATAATCACTACTCCAATAATATCTGATGCCGGAGTTAGATACAATCTTCAATGAAATGATCACTGAACCCGGCTTTGAGCCCCTGCTGGAGCCAGGGATTCCCCTGGATGCCGTCATGTTTGCGGTCTTATACCGCGAAGATAGATTGGATCTACTCAAGGATCTCTCACCTGAGCAGGGGAGTACCCTCGCGGGCTTCCTTGACGCTGCTCTCGAGCGAACTCGGAACAGCCATCCCACCATTCGCAGGGGTATTCACAAGCTAAGGGTAGCTTTGCCCTCCTGATCAATGTACATAGTTTGCCCTTTTGACTCCTCGTGAGTAATTGTTGACCAGCGGTCAATAAAAAATATTTAATATTGTCAAAAAAAAATTGTCAAAATACTCCAATAATATATTATACTTATGTGTACATATGTGTATTTACCGCTGGTATTCTCACACCTTGTAACATAGCTCCTGTATTTACATATGTGTCTGTTATATTTATGATAATCATTACTCCAATAATATATTATACTTATGTGTACATATGTGTATTTACCGCTGGTATTCTCACACCTTGTGAAATAGCTCCTGTATTTACATATATGGATTGTGTGCTGCCTGGTGTATAGGATCTCCAGCTATGCTGCCTTCTTGAGGTGAATCTGTATAAGACCAGTGGTCTTAATAAAGCTGTATGTATGTGTGTGTATATGTTGTATGTCGATTTTATATTTATCAACACCAATTTATTTCCCCCGCGTGCACCATAAGAACTCTACACGTTCCCACGCCAAGCTATCTACAAAGGTTACAAGGTTATATATTTAATATGAATATATTCACACAAACACACACACAAAAACCTTTATTAAGACACACAGGTCTTACAGAGGATTCTCCTTAGGGTTACAAGACGGAGAAACCTATGAAAGTGGGAAATATACAAAGGGGTAAAAAATGGAGAAGGATTATATACACATGATAAATATATACAGATTATTATTTGAATGATCCTATGGAAAATAAGAATATGGATTTGGAAATATGGATGGAAGAAGTGGAGAGCGAAAAGAGGAAAAAACAGGTATTTACATATGGAACATATAATATAAATATATTATATTAGGAATATTGTTGAGTTTAGATATACTTCAGACCTAGATTACTACGGCCTCCGATACTGCATGTGTCGAGATGTGGTACACTTACGGTACACGTAGTCATAGCCCTCAAAAACAACAATAAAAAAAAAAAACATGAAAGCTGATATATCAAACATACTGGGGAACGCCATCATTGTGAAGGCTCCACATACATTGAACGAGTACAAAAGAAACCAACCACCAAGATGTATAAGAGAAGTTTGTACCCCACACTGGGAGGGTGCCATTGTTGAGGAAGGCAGACAGGGGGAGAACATGGACCATAAATTCTAGATAGCTTCATTATGTTCAGCGTTCTTATGGCCTGGTTGGCCTTAGTATTTCCTGCTGAATTCTTCCTCCGTTCGAAATTTTACGACCCATTCTCTATGAAGTATTGTGCCAGGTTTACTGCCGTTTTTTTTTTTTACAAATGTTCTGAATGCTTTGAAGATTCGGAATTTGAAGTAGGGGTGAGATAGTACTTCGACATTACTGTCATTCTTGTACAAAAATAGGAACCTCCTCCTTCAAATGTAAATAAGAACGATGTCAATCACCCCAGTAAAAAAACTTTACTAGTATGATGAGCGCCATCTGTTATGATAATTCGAAACTATTATAGACGTGTATGATTCTTTTTAAAAATTAAGCAATTTTCTACTTCACTTACTATATTGATTAATGAATTTAATAAATACTGTTGTGTATTTGCATACTTGGGATATTTGCAGATATGCAAATATCCTCTTTGCATACTCATTTCTGACTTCATGTATAAAAAGCGCTACAAGTTGTTAGCAGTCAGTCAGTCAATTTATGTAATAAAAGAAATTACGGGAGTCCGTCTTTGCCTCAGCCTCGACATCTCACACTTGACTACCTCCCACCTTCAAGGATAGAACAATTCTGGCGACGAAGATGGGATACCATTAATTTTTTCCATTGCAGTAAGGTCAGTAGAGAAATTTGTTTAATTTTTAAAAGAATCATACACGTCTATAATAGAACTTTACTAGTATTGACTCATCCATTGATGAGCTCTACTCTTCCCCGGCAGAAACCATCAAAAATCTCAGGCTTTACAAGCTTGATACCTTAGTGTGATTGAGTAGAGATAAGAAAGAAGAAGAAGACTAGTGAAGATAAAGAATAAGCCACAACACCAGTTTAGACAAATTCAGACATAAAACCAACATGTATACCATGGTTTTCTGGCTATGGCCCTCATCAGTACAGGGGCGGCTTCAATTTCATAACATCCTACGAGAAGATTTGAGAAATCGGTCGAATTTAACAAACAGGTGTTTAACCCTTTAGGTGCCGGCCGTTTTCAAGGTCATCCCTGATTATTGTTAGCCTTCAAAAGACATCAAACTATTCTTTAAATTATTATTCTTTTTTTTTTTTTTAATAAACGCTTTTATGATTCATACAAACATATGAAACACAATGCAAAAGAATATACACTTTATAATACAATTAATTAATTTTCATTAGATTTTTTTAAGGAGAAAAATAGCATCAAGTCACATCAAACCAATACATCGTCTTGCCTGGCGCTTAAAGGGTTAAGCTGGTAAACTGTCAAGAGCCGATTTTTTCAACCATAATATTGATACAAAGGAATATTCTATTGTATTATATTTAATTAAAAAAAAAAGAACAAAATTGAATTTGTACTTGGATCAGGTAGATAAATTAATTTAAAAAAAATGGCATTTTCTGATCGTGCAACTGAAAGTTACTGATGGTGTTAGTTTATTATTATTATTTTTAATATAACTCTGTGTATATATGTTTGTATAATATTTGACCAGGAGTGTCTGGTCACGTGTGAATTTAATGTATATATATACAACAACAACAAAAAACCTTTATTTAGGGCCCCTCGCCCTATACAGGATTCGCCAGTTCACAAGGGATGGGGAGAACACTGTGAGGCCTTTTTCCGGGATATAGTCTTGTGGAATCCAAATATCGCCATCGCTATATACCTATTCTTTGATATTTCATTAATTAGTGTCGGAAATGAAGGACAAAGTTGCCCCGTTTTATCATTTAGTTTTCGTCTTTCCTCAGACAGAGCAGCACAGTCAAATAAGTAGTGCAACATCTCCGTTGTTATTCCTGATCCACAGAAAGTGCATTTCAGGTCTTCACGCCTCAATAAAATCAGAAAGTTTTTTTATTATTATTTTTAATATAACTCTGTGTATATATGTTTGTATTATATTTGACCAGGAGTGTCACGTTTGTGAATTTATTGTATATATATGGTGGTTGAAAATAAAATAAGAGTTGAGCTTTTGTGAGACCAGTGCTTTACAACTATTTAGGAATTGGAAAGCCCGCTACATTTTAGGAGAACAATTTTGCGCTGACTATACCTCTAGACTGAGAAGTGAATAGAGGAAAACCAGCGAAAAGAAATTATCGAACAGATGGCTTACGTCATCTATCAGAATAAATATTCTGGAATAATTTAAAAATCAATTATCAGTTGATATTTATTCCGATAGATGGCGCAAGCCATCAGCAACTTTCACTTTCACGATCAGAAAATGCCTTTTTTTCTTAATATATTTAATTTGTTTCAATAGTATTTAGATAAAAGATGTATGTGTGATGCTAAAGTCATATGTGGTTCAACATTGTCATCCCTCCCCTTCCTGTGAAACAGCTGGAACCTACCAGAAAGATTTACCCAGGTGGCGGAAAGGGATTGGTCCTCAGATATGTTGGTTGATTAGCTGGTCTGTTAAGACAATTCTCAGACCAACAGCCATCAAAAGAATGTGGCCGGCTAGCTTATGGTGTGGGACTAGAACTATAAAAAAGCCACAAAATCTCAACGACAATACTAAACAACCCGATCTAAAAGAGATGTATACCAAATTTCCGTTACCCGGCAGCGGTCGCGCCCTCTTTTATACCTTGAAAGGTCGCGGTGGGTAAAATTTACCCACTTTTTAAAACCTAAATAAATCAAATATTATTTCCAATATTTTTATTGTTTTCTATGTTAGAATAATGATTTGTCTATTAAATAACTTTACATAAAATCCTGAGATATAAAAATCATATTTTATTTATTTTATTAATAACAAATCAAAATATCAAATATTTATGATATATTTGACTATTTTATGAAAATAAAAATATATATTGAAGATAGGTTATAAAATATAAATTTGTATGAAAGTTATCACTTCCTTTCATAGAAATTAGGACTTGTTTCGTCCTTTATGACATTCTTGACAAATTATTACAGAGTGTTCCTTACACAAAAAAGCAAAACAGTACTGGCAATGTTGAATAGTTTTTCTGTCCTTTTTTTTCTTTCTGGCATTTCTTGCATCGATGTCTTTCTCCTATTTTTGGCTTTTTAGATGGACCAGGCTCTAACAAATTAAAAATATCGGATGCCTTTTCCTTTATTTCACATGGCATTCTTCCGCTTACTGTGCGAACTTTGACCATCTCTTCAATAAGATCTAAGGATAAGGTTTTCAAAAAATGACGTCTTGATTTAACCTTTGATGCGTTGCCATTTGCAAAATTAATTATCTGGGAATTTATTGCCCCAATATTTAAAAGTGAATAAAAAATAACCATGGGCCATCTTCTTGAATTTCTAGCACAGTTATATGTAGCTGTCATTTCGTCCATCATATCTACACCACCCTTTGTCATATTATAAAACATTATCATCTCTGGCTTTTTAAATTCTCCCGTTGAATCATCTATATTTGCATCGTGGTGCAGAGTTGAAAGCATAAGTACAACTTTATTCTCTTTAGGCTTGTATGAAAGAAGTGTCATTTCACTTTGAAAGCCAAAAACACTAGTGTGTACATTTCTACCTCTGCTGATGACAAACTCTGAGGGGATTTCCTTTTTATTTCTTTTTAAGGTACCAACAATTATTAGTCTATATTGTTGTAAAAGTTTTAGAGCTAAAGAATAACTGGTGAACCAGTTATCCATTGTTACATTGCGGCCAGTTCCCTTGATTGGCTCACACAATCGTTCCACAACGTCACTTGGACTTTTGCTGACATTGTAAGGACCTTCAGGGTTTTTTCCTGAATAAATCTCCAAGTTACAAGTATAAAACATTTTTTGAATCCACGAGAGCAAATAATTTTATTCTATATTTATTGTGTTTACTCGGAATATACTGCCTGAAATTGCATTTCCCTCTGAAAGCGTCAAACTTTTCATCCACCGTTATACACTGCGTGACATTGAAAATGGAACACCAAGAAATAGTGGCCAGAAAGTGATGAAACTCGGCAGACAGAGAGAGAGACAGGGACAAACAATAAGTGATCTTTATTTCAAAATGATAGTCATAATACAGAGCGAGAACGGCGTCGGCTTAGTAGCAAGTAGGACCACCGCGGACGGCGATGCACACAGCAACACGTCTAGGTAGAGAGTCAATCAGAGTACGGATGGCGTCCTGAGGGATGGCTCTCCATTCCCTCTCAACCATTTGCCACAGTTCGTCTTCTGAACGCGGCTGTGGCAAGGCATGCAAACGGCGTCCAATGATGTCCCAGACGTGCTCGATTGGTGAGAGATCAGGAGAGTACGGTGGCCAGGGAAGCATCTGTATATCTTGCAGAGCTTGTTGGCTAATGCGAGCAGTGTGCGGTCGGGCGTTATCCTGCTGATAAAGGGTATTGGGCACCCCCTGAAGGTAGGGGAGTGTCACCGGTCGCAGCACATCATCAACGTATCGTTGGGCCGTCATAGTGCCCTGAATACGAAGTAAAGGTGACCTGGAATCATACGCGATTGCGCCCCAAACCATGATTCCACGTTGTCGCACGGTGGGGCGTTCCACAATTGCTGCCGGATTGGACCTTTCTCCACGTCGACGTCACACGCGTACACGGCGACTATCACTGGACAAGCAGAAACGCGACTCATCTGAGAACACGACCCTGTGCCATTCCGTCATCCACGTCGATCTAGCCCGGCATCATTCCAAACGTTGGCGCCTATTCGGTGGGGTCAATGGCAGTCTTCTTAGCGGACGGCATGAGTGCAAGCCATTAGCAACCAATCGACGGGAAATGGTTCTGGTCGAGATGGAATGATCTAGGGTGTCTTGCACAAGTTGCAGGATGGCGGTATAATTGGCTTGTGGGGCCGCCACTGCTTGTCGAAGGATACGCCGATCCACACGTGCTGACGTCACTCTGGTTGCACCGGCATTCCTATAAATTGCCACATTTCCTTGTTCCAACCATCTTCTCCACAGTCGGTGCACCGTGGACGCACCAAGGTGTGTATCAGCTGCGATTTGACGTATGGACCAACCTGCCCTTTTCAGTCCGATCACCATGCCCCTCGTAAAAGCGTCTGTCTGCTTGAACTGCCTCCGTTTACGATGACCTGGCATTCTCTGTTATTACACGTGTCTTTTGACACAAGAACAAAATTTCTACAATGATTTTCCTTGAAGAAATAACGACACGAATACTGTCCTTTCTGCAATTTCCTGCCTTATATCTTACTCCAAGTGCGCACGAGAGCTGCGCATTTTACATCATTTGCATAACTCGGTTAGGCGCGTCTACCCTGAAATTTGCATAATTTTCTGGCCACTATTTCTTGGTGTTCCATTTTCAATGTCACGCAGTGTATATTCCGAAGGAGAATAATGCTTTTGGCAATTTTTACAGAAGTATCAAAAATCAATCTCACAGCTGCTAATTTATCTTGACGAAGTCTTTCATTTCTTGTAGCTTTGTCATCAAAACGAATTACTCTGAGAAGAAAACGGAATCTGTTTTCAGACATTCTACACAATTCAAATATATTCAAAGATATTCTACACAATTCAAATCCAGTACTATCTCTTGCCCATGCATCATCTGTATTCAATTTATTCGCTTTCATGACCCCAAGAAAGTAAATAATTCCCAATAAAGCTTTAATTTCATGTAGGTTTGTCAAATTAGCATCTCTTTCTCTGCTATAGTTCTGCTGAATATTCCTAATGTAAATGTTAGTATTTGTAACTATGCATTCAAGTATATTGTCATCTATAAAGAGATTCCAACAATCTAATATCGATTTAGCATTTTTTGCTTCACCCTTTACCCCTGGTAGATGGGTGATAATATTTTCACTGCGAGTTCGAACATTTTTTGGGGGAAGAGCTTTCTTCCATTTAGTCTTTTGGTCCTTTCCTATATAGTAATTGAAGCTTGGATCCTCATTGTTTTCTTCTTCTGATAATGTATACTTTTCAGTGTCTGTACTCCAATTCCTCTCTTCTATATGATCATCAGTTTCTGATTCCTCATCATCGGGATTTGGAATATTATTATCATAACGGAGAAAATCAGCATTTGAAAGCATTTTATGTGAAATAATGTAAAAAGAGGAAATAAAATATAAATCCTACCTTATTGTTGGAAGAAATGATTGTATTATTGCACTTGGGGCAGCAAAACCAAACAACAAGAAGCCAGAAAGTAACTAGAAACTTATTTACGCAAACCCAAACCAAAAGCGTTAAAAGGTCGCGCTGGGTAAAAATTACCCATTGACGAGAACTCAAAAGGTCGCACTGGGTAAAATTGACCCAAACATGCTAATAAAATGAATATATGTCATAAAATTAAAATTATAGGTTTATTATAATATTCTTTAGATAGATTTAGAAAGGTACTGAGAATATATTTTAAATATATATATTTTTTAATATAGAAATATTTTCGAAAAGTTCCTTCTGGGTAATTTTTACCCATTGCGACCGCTGAAGGGTTAAGAAATTATACCTACAGCTACAAGATTTATCATGTTGAAGATACCTGGCCCAGGAATTCATAGTTTTTAGAATTAAGAGAAACACTTCGGTCAGTAAATGTTTATAATAGATTTTTTTAATCCATTTATTAGTCTAAATTAGACAAGATCTCTTGGAAGTCGTGCTCATAAAGAAGTTCAAGAACATTTCTTGGTTCTCTGTACAGGGATCCTTTGTCCTTTCCAATACAATTTAGTATATGTTGGGGAGTGGCCTCTTCGGTTAGTGAAAATAATTATTAACCGAATGTCTCTTAATTCTAAGAAAGATTAATCAAATCCAACTATACAAGATATTCTTCAAAATAACGGAGAAATCAATCTACGATTCCAACGACCTTTAGTTAGGAGCTCATCACTCAGCAGCTGCTAGGTCTGGGAGACCACCTCTACTCCACCAACTCGCCATATATAAATAAGCCAGGACAAGGTGAGCGGTGATCGAATATGACACCTGTAAACTGAGGCTAAATAAATAAATAAAAATGATGTTGATGGTGAAATCACTTGCTGTTCCATTAATAGTAAGGCCTACCAACCAACAACTGAATCCATGTTAGGATCAACAGCCAGGATGTCTAGTCTCCACGTTAGGAACAACCTCATCTGAAGCTAAGTTTAGCTGCCACAGTATATACTTCAAATTCTTTAAATCCGAGTTAACTAACGTGACAACGGCACCCATTTTCCAAATTACGACTGCTGTGATAGAGCTGCATGAAGATATCTGAGTCTCTTCATTGGACACGACACACACACATACAACAACAACATTCTTTAAATCAAAAAACAGATATAAATTTACCCATTATAAAGTCCTTCGCCTCTTCATGGAGTTATCAAATTTTTATTTTCTGGGATACACTAAAGAAGATCCCTCTCATTATAACTCGAACATATGTTAAGAGAAAACCTGTAAACTGGCTGTTCAGTCTAAAGACTCATTCGTTGAATGTTCTAATTTGTATTTTTCAGCCGCAGCCTAATTTATATGGCATTATATATGGCATTTATCACTTTATTGACACTGAAAAAACTTCTGTTACAATGATTATCTATAGGTCTGAAATGGTATAAGCCAATTGGGAAATTCGGTAGACCAATGCGGATGCATATTATATGTATGGAGGGTAACAAAGTCGCGCACTAGGCAAGCCACGCGAGGTGGCCCATCCCTAGCTTAGAGGAGAAAGAAGCATTATTTTTGGTTTGAAGAACATGAGCAGAAATGGCATTCAACGAAGTTCATACGACAGCGCATCCCAAAATTCCCCTGATTATAGTCAGGACTCGTGGGCAACAAGTGTCAAGACAAGAATGACTCAAGAAACTTCCCAAATCAGCAATTCAGACGAAAGCTTCGAAAATGATAAAAACAACGGCGATTATTTGGCATCAGCCATTAAAAAAGTTCATCCAAAACTTAGCACTTTGGAACTCTCTTGCAGGAATCCTGAGAATCGTCTTAATAACATTATTGACAAAGATGAGTGTAAAGGAAAAGGAATTTCATGGGAAGAATGGGTAGTGAAGAAGGAAGTGTCAAGACGAATGAAACTGAAAACGGAAAAGAAGCAAATCTCAGGAAAACTACGGAATGCTCAAGAAAGTGAAGAGGCTTATAAACGATGGATGAAAAAGAAACTTCAGGCCAAAAGAGAAGAAGGGAAACTGAAGCAGACGCAAGAACTTCAACGGAATCAAAGGGAAGAAGAACGCAAGCTGAGACAAGCCGCTAATTTTCGACAATGGCTGGAGTCGAAAGAGAGAAGACGTCGAGAAATGGAATTAGAAGAATTACAAATAAAAAAGAATGAAACATCTTGGCAGAAAGGTCGTCAGGAAAGGGCGAAACAAGCCTACGAAGAATGGCTGAAGAAAGGGAGGACAGGATACAACCTGGGCGAGGTGAAAGCTTATGTCAAAGGGTCCCTGATCAAACTGGAGGGTCTGAAGGGCACTCCACATCCTGGCTATGTCAACCCTGTACCCTGGGAGGCCCCTGAAGTCCAACAAGTGGCCCCTGTAGTGAAAAAACTTGGGAAACAAACAAAACGAGTTCGCTTCAAAACTTAACCCTTTTCTATAATTTCTACGTTGCCAAATTACACAATATTTAATTGTCAATATTTCACAGAATATACAGGATGGGGAACCTTTTCTTGTTTTATAGAATTAAATAAACAATTATGACCTCTAAATGTCCTTGCGGTATTTGACATCAGTTTCAACAAATCAAGATGCGCTTTATATACTTCAAAAACTGATAGTTTGACTTAGAAAAAAAAAAATATACACTCATGGACAAACTTAAGGATGTAGAAAGTCTTTGATGTCGCCGGTAGTCTGTTCTTCAGAAGAAGACAGAGGCTGTTCACACTTAGTTATCTCGTGTGTCTCCAATAAAGCTCACTGTAATATCTTTCAGAGTTATTGTCCCGATATACATGGGGTACAACTTCCTTAAGTTTTTTCCAGGAGTGTATTTACATATGTAGGTAAATCATCTTGGATGAACTTGATAACTACATTCCGTATTAAACGGAACAAGAAGATATTCTAAGCTGTAAAACTTACCTCTGTAGAGAAATGTTGCAGAGTGAAAGTTGACATCAAAATAAAATTGTGATGTCAAATTTGTATTATATCAATTTTCATTTTACAATATACGCAAACATAATTATGTTAAATAAATATATATATATATAAAAATCAATGTTTGTATGTTTGTTTGTTTGTATGTCCGGTATACAAATTCGCAGTAGTTCACTAATTCAAACCAAAATTTCCATACATAGGTAAAAAATACGGGGAAGACGATAGGCTATTTTAAAAATATATAAATCAATTATTAAAACTATATCTTCAAATTATTCTACTTAGATCACGAACAGCGCCCTCTATCAAAGATTAGATTAAATTATGCTGATGCAAACAAATAGATAATGCTAATAACAAACAATTATAAAAAAAAATCTTATCTAAATATATATCACTCGGGTAGATATGGACACGGGTCAATCCCGGGGCGAAGCCCGGGTCACCCCCGTCTAGTAGATTATAATTTTTAAAAAATTGGCAACTTTTCAATATTAAAATTATAAAAAAAAAAATAACTACACTCATTGATAAAATTTAAAGAAGTTTCTAATCTGTTTATTATTTTTTGTTTTTGAAGGAAACATATTTTCTTTTGTTCACACTTTGTTATCTCGTATCAAATATTTTTCAGAGTTATTGTCTGAATTCCGATATATATGGTTAAAGGTAGAAATTCTTTAAGCTTTGTCGATTAGTATAAGTTTTGAAGCGAACTCGTTTTGTTTGTTTCCCAAGTTTTTTCACTACAGGGACCAGTTGTTGGACTTCAGGGGCCTCCCAGGGTACGGGGTTGACATAGCCAGGATGTGGAGTGCCCTTCAGACCCTCCAGTTTGATCAGGGACCCTTTGACATTAGCTCTCACCTCGCCCAGGTTGTATCCTGTCCTCCCTTTCTTCAGCCATTCTTCGTAGGCTTGTTTCGCCCTTTCCTGGCGATCACCCTTTCAATATTCGAAAGCTTGTCATCTTGATTATTATATATTGTGGCGAAGAAATAATTTATTATTTAATTTAATTATTCAATGAAAATATTCACAGATTATATAAATATATATTACTCTGTTTATGTAAAATAATGATCGAAATATTTATTTGCTTGCTTGCTCGATATTCTCTAGCTGTAGATAGTGTTGTTGATAATTGTCGACTTGTCGTGCTGACGTCATCAATAAATAACATCTTAAGATATACAAATACTTGATTTTCTACGCTACAATATAATGTAAATAAATAAACTTTCCTTGCAGAGAATAGTAAATTATTTCATATATGTAGAATGTCTGCCATTTACCAAAATAGGTGTTTTGTAACAACATTGATTACAATGCTATACAACAACAACAAAAAGCTTTATTAAGACTTTTTAGTCTTATACAGATTCTCCGAGTATATAGAAATATATATAGGGTACATGCAGGAATAACATTTACAATCTTGTTGTTGTTGTCGTGTTCAATGAAGAGTCTCAGATGTCTCAATACATCTCTATCACAGCAGTCGCTATGTCCTCTATCTTGGGTGTGTAAAGCTGCTGCTCTAGGTCCATGTCAATTTTCTTCAAGGCAGTTACAATCTTAGACATAATAAATGCAAAAATGTTTACCAATTTATAAATAGACACACGCAATGCGTCTATACAAATTTATACACATTTTTTTTATAACACGGAATTATACCAAATAAGCACATTACTTGGAGAGACGGAGAGTTACCAACTTTCAAAAATATCTTGATATTACACATCTAATAAAAAAGGTAGAGAGTTAGTCACGTTAACCAATATAAATATTTTATTTAATTTAAGCTTCCCTCCTACATTTCGATGACTCTTTCTAATCTTTATCAGGTGAAATATATCTCTTCGACTTCAGAAAATTCCTTTTATAATAACGGCAAAGAATTAACATTAAACATAGGAGAGTTGTGAATAAACAGAATTTTCAATTATTTTGGGTGATGTAATACATTCTTATTATAAAAAAAATTCAATACCATCAATAATACATTGTTCTGAAAATCATTTGAAAATGTTACACATATTTGCATAGAAGTATTATATAAATTTGCTAAACTGTTGACTTTGCTTAGACTTTTTAAAGATACTGTTGTCGTGTCCAATGAAGATCCTCAGATATCTCCATACATCTCTATCACAACAGCAGCAATGTTCTCTATCTTGGGTGTGTAAAGCTGCTGTTCTGGCTCCATGTCCATTTTTCTGCAAAGCTACGGCCATTGCTGGGTTTTAAAGAAACTGATTCCAAGAATATTAATCAAACATTATTGATTTACAAGAAAGAGAACAAATATAGAAGAGAAATTCTTATAACATAGTAAACAAAGAGAAAAAATTTCTTCTTACAGTTAGCGCCTATTTACTTGTGATCTTATATACATACTCTGTGTGAACAATTAATTAATTAAACTTAAAATATATATATACAACATAGCCCTGTGCAGTTGGCGCTCTGTGCTCCAGGAATCTAGGTTATAAATATCTCTCTATATATATACAACATAAACACTACCTATAAATTGCATATTTACCATTTCCGAGGTCTACAAGTAGTATAAGAGATTCGGCGAATCGTTAACAACAAGAGGAAATAATGTCTAGACAAAGAAAATAACGTCCAGACGATTATATGATATGTTGGCGGCAGACGATGACCTATATTAGCAGATAATTTGAAGAAGCAGCCGAAGTATAATTATCTAATTAACCAATTCAGGTAACTATAAGAGGAAAAAAAAAAGTCAAAAATGGCAGTTCCTCTAACAAATGAAATATGACAGGCCCGCCAAATGTATATAAGTAAGGTAAATATATAAATTTCATAGAATTAAAAAAATAAAAAAACGAATCAAAATTAAACAACGAGGAAAAAAAAATCTTTGAGACATTTCTCTGGATATGATCAATCAATAGAAGGATCATAAATTAGAGCAAAGGATAAATACCAATAAGTATCGTCTGCCATCATTAATCTCCAGCGTTACCAAATCTCTCTAATTAATGGTCACAGAACATCATTAGAAAAACTCGGTTCAGAGAAGAGAGGGGCAGTCATTAGTGGGATGCATGCAGTCTAGCTCGACATTTATTCCACCATTACAAAATGGCGTCCATCCATTAGATAATAGTTTAGCTAACGAACATAACGAATATTAGCATAAAGAAATATTTGTTACCACGTAGTTTACATACGTCGAAGTTTATGGTTCCTCTAAATTATCCCTAATTGCATACTAGATTCTAGTAAGCTCCTTAAGACAAAAGGAATAATATGCCAGTTATGATTCGTTACATTCTATTAAGGTATATTTAACAACCCGTGGCTCTTTATGCAAATCAAGGGATATAATTTATAAGAGAGAGATATACAAGACGTGGGTTGTACATTCACAAACACCATCATTATGTTTCCAAATCAGTTTTTTTAAGACTCCGAAACTTTGAATAAAAAGTTGTCTTGTTCCTTTTAATCGTTCCTTTTTACAGGAGTACCAATTGGAATATCATTCATGTTTAATCTGTGATTTTATTAATTATGAAGTTTTTTTGAATATAACGATTTTATATAATATTGGTTAGATGAAAATATAAAATATATACAGTTAAACCTGTCTATAGCGCCCCCTCTAAATAGCGCCTTCCTCTCTATAGCACCCCCTCTCTATAGCACCCTATTTTGGTGAGTCCCAAAAGGGGGTGCTATAGACAGGTTTAACTGTATATATTATTTTAAAGAGTAAGTATACATTTTAGAAATCTATTTCAAAGAATCATAAAAAATGAGATTATATATAATAATTTTCATATTATATTTACATACTGATCAATGTTTGTTTGTACTAGGAAGTTTTTGTACAATTTCTACATTCTATTTTCACAGAATATTTGGAATAAACCTAGTCACACTGGTTATTCAAAGTCTAAGGAATGGCGACCTTGATTGTGCTGCCATCTGCCGTCTGTGAATGGAGTTAAAAAAGTACTAGGTTTCCATTCGACTTGTGCAAATCACCCATATATTTACATTCTTTATCACATACACACACAAAAACCTTTATTAAGACACACAGGTCTTACAGAGGATTCTCCTTGGGGTTACAAGACGGAGAAACCCATGAAAGTGGGAAATATATAAAGGGGTAAAAATGGAGAAAGATTATATACACATGGTAAATATATACAGATTATTATTTGAATAATCCTATGGAAAATAAGAATATGGATTACATTCTTTATCATCACAGTTTTTTTTACTGGGGTGAGGAACAAGTGCATCATTAAAGGGAAAGGTGCCTCTTTGTTACATATCTATATATTATTTAAAAATGCTATAAAGTTTTATTTTCCAATATTTCGTTAGGCAACTTGCCAAACTTCTTCGGGGAACAAGATTATTTTGAGATGCTCGATACGGATGAATTGATACGCGAGTATCTCAAAACAATCTTGTTCCCCGAAGAAGTTTGGCAAGTTGCCTTACGAAATATTGGAAAATAAAACTTTATGATTCAAAATGAGCATTTTTAAAAATAATTTAATATATGGATTGCTCTATTTTCAAACATATCTATGTATGTGAAGAGGGCCAACATCCCGAAATGCGTACGTGGTTAACTTTTCTTGATTTATCAAGAAATTGGGTTAGCCAAATATCATGGAACAAGTTAACTCAACGTTTAGTTGATTTTTGTTCCACTAGATGTCATAGTAATTCCCCTAACCATTAGTTATTTGGTTTCTTTGCTCTTGTCCTGGTCTCCAGTGGTGCCAGACCTTTCTCTTTAGTAGTTATGGTAGTTTCCCATCTAAACCGTTTCCCTCTACTTCATGCCGTTCTATTTCCCTTCTACATTTTATTCTCTACAACTTTTCATCAATCCATGTCCCATCTAATTTTCTTTTTGTTGAAAGGTAATTTAGTTACACAAATATTGACGTCTCACCTCCCAGGCAGCTTTTTTATTCGATAAAAAAACATTATTTTTTATTTGTATAAAATATTATAGCGAAGTTTTTATTATTTTACACTTATATTAACAGAGTATCATTTTATTATTATTGCCACGTGGAAAATTATGGAAGACAAAAACTTCAGGAGGAGACAGCAATTTATTTCAGGCAAGGACAAACTATGAAGGATAAACAAAAGATAAGTCATGAGGGAAATTTATAGAGTAGCAAAATATAAACATAAAAAATGACCACTCTGTTAATAAAAATAAAAAAATAAATAAATACTTTGTTACATAGCTTCTTCCCTAAGGGAGCTGTGACCCACAGCTAGCATTTATTGTAGTTACTGACATGGATCTGACTTGCTTCTGCCAAGGATTCCATCGAAGGCTTGGAACATTGTCCTAGTACCTTTTCATCCTTTTTCTTGCGTCGTATCGTCTATAGGAACATCGTCATCTTGGAGGGAAGTCTTGGCTTTTACACTTTTACACTTTTATCAGTCTCTGAAAATGTAGATCACAGCACCCATGGCCTCTAGGTCTTCTCGACGATCTTTAGTTTGTCTTCCCTAATTTACCCAGCATCTCCACCAAAATGACACGTGGAATATTAGGGAAGACAAAAACTTCAGGAGAAGACAGCAATTTATTTCAGGCAAGGACAAACTATGAATGGTAAACAAAAGATAAGCCATGAGGGAAATTTACAGAGTAGCAAAATATAAACTTAAAAATGAACACCCTGTTAATAAAAATAATAAAATAAATAAATACTTTGTTACATTATTTTTTAAATATTTTACTACTCTGTAAACTTCCCTTATTGCTTATCTTTTGTTCATCCTTCATAGTCTGTTTTTGCCTTAAATAAATTGTTGTGTCATCCCGAAGTTTGTCTTTCTTAATTTTCCACTTGGCAATATCTAATGAATACAGTAGAACCTCCATTAGAGGATACATCTCTACAAAGAACAGTTTTCATCAACAAAATTATCATTTTTAATTAATTAACAGCTCTTCGGGAAGAGGACACCTCTCTTTAAAGGGGACACTTTGGGTCTGTAATTAGGTATTACGCTTTAGAAAGAGGTTCTTTGGAATTTAAGATAAATAATATGACTAGAGAAACGCAGTATTTGTTATGTCCTACCACCAAGATTGACTTTTTATAGAATTTTTCGTTTCACATATATATGCTTTAAAATTAAAAAATAATAATGAAATATAATAGATTTTACATAACTCTTGAAGAAAAAAAGAGGTATACACCCAGATCTAACATAGAAAAAAAATACACCAGACATCAATATGGCTCTGAAAAAAAGACGTGAGCCAAAGGGGGCAAGTAGAAAAAAAATGAATGTAAAAAAAAAAATCTGCTGACTCACTTTTTTTTTTTATTTCAAGAATTTGATGAAAGATTCGAGGACTCTGCTCTAGAAAATACCAGCCGAATATTTTAAAAACAAAATGGCGGTTCTCCTGAATCAACATCTTTTTTTTTTTTTTGCAGACATTTCTCTGTGACGCCTTTGAAAGAATATAAACAATTTGACCGCTGACTCAGTGTGGGAGGTCTTGGATCTTCAAACTGTGGGGTATTTATTGGTTGATTGGAATTTATATCAAAACTAGCGGATGTACCCGGCTTCGCCCGAGGTTTTACCCGAGTAAAGGTTTGTTTAACGAACATTTGTTAAAACAATTCTCTATAAACTTATAAAAAAAAGAGATATACAGTATAACCTCGTTAATTCAACACACCCCAATTCGACACTCGGCGATAATTCGACCATGTTCCGATGTCCCGACCTCCGGCCTATCAAATAACAAACCGTAATTCGACAGTATCGATAATACGACAGTTCCGATAGTTCGACCATTTTAAAATTCGAATTTCGACATTTGAATGTTATTTTACATGCAACTTTACCGCTAAACGGTATTACGGCGGCGACGATCGGCATCGGCGGGCGCCGATATGATCGCGCCTGCGCACTTTTTGTTTCTGGTTAGTTTAAGTTTCACTTTGCAGTGTCGTTGCGCAATTTCGCGGATGTTATTGTTGTTTTTTTTTACGCTGGAATTTCGACATCATGCGCTAACTAATAATAATTTTTATTTTTTTATTTTTAACATTGAAATATTTTAGCTATTTTTAAATTTATAAATAATTTCTTTTTAAATAAATAAATCTTTATAAAATGATCCAACAATGATTATGATAACATTTTAATTCAATATTCTGTGTTAATTTGAATAAATGAGTGGGGCAAGAATGTCAGGTTCTGCCAAAAAAAAATTGGAAACGTAGTCAGTATCACCAGCTCACTTATGTGGAAAAAATGAAAATTATAGAAGAAATAAAACAAGGAAAATCACATAGTCAAGTTTCAAGTGAGAGAAATATTCCACGGTCCACCATTAGCACAATTTTTTAAAATAAATTCGCCATAAAATCTGCCTTTTTAAAATCTAATTTTAGCTCTACCTTGAAACGTGATCGTGACGGGGAATTCCCAGAGATTGAAGAAGCCTTGTTTAGGTGGATAAGGCAGGCAAATGCCATGAAACTTGCCATAAATGGCAATATCTTGAAAGAAAAGGCTATACTCTTGGCCTTGAAAATGGGTCAAGATAATTTTGAAGCTAGCAATGGCTGGCTAGAAAGGTTTAAGGCCAGAAGGAATATTGCTTTTAAACGACTTCATGGAGAAGCTGGAAGTGTGGATGCCAATAGTGTCGCCACTTGGAAAGGTGGGATTATTCCTTCACTTTTAGCTAAATACAGCCCACCGGACATTTTCAATGCTGATGAAACAGGGTTATTTTATAAACTTTTGCCTAATCAAACAATGACTATCAGAGGTGAGAAATGTGAAGGGGGTAAGAAGTCTAAAGAGAGAATTACAGTGTTGGTATGCTGTAATATGGATGGAAGTGAAAAACTGCCTTTACTTTATATTGGGAAATATAGAAGACCACGATGCTTCCATGGCATGAATATTCCCTCAAATTATCATTTTAATAAAAAAGCCTGGATGACTGGGGCAATTTTTACGGATTGGCTGAAAAAATTGGACCAAATATTCAAAAGAAGAGAAAGAAAAATTTTTGATAATTGCCCAGCCCACCAAATACCTGAAGGGTTACAGAACATTGAAATAAGATTTTTGCCCGCCCTAACTACAAGTGCATTACAACCCTGTGATATGGGTATCATTAAAGCCCTAAAAGACCAATATAGGAAACGAATGATAACGTATCTTCTCACTTGCATGGAAGAAAAAAAATGCTCAAGTACATTTACTCTTTGCAATTAGCTGGCTAGAGGCTGCATGGGTTGGGGTTAGTTCTTCCACAATAAAAAAATTGTTTTTCTCATTCAGGATTTGTGATGGATGAAGCAATGGAAGAAGTTGTTGAAGAAGAAATGAACAGATGTTTTGAGGCATTAAAAAACATCAAGCCATTGATGGTGTAAAATCTTTGTTTATCCTTTCTGCAGCCATACATATTTGTATTGCCTTATCCAGGTCAACTATATTGACTTCTTGGAAGTTGATAAAGATGTGCAAGTTGCTGGGGAACAGTCCATTGAAGAAATTGTAAAGGAGGTAATGGGAAAAGAAGAAGATGAAGAGGTAGAGCCAACAGAAAAAGATTTAAACAAAACATCAATAACACCTGCAGCAGCAGTGGATGCCTTTAATACAATAAAACTCTTTGTTATTTAAAAGACATTTCTGAGGAAGAAAGGCATGCATGTCTTTTAAAAATAGACTATCTGGAATACATCCTGAATAGGATTTCAGAGAAAAAACAGACATCTATAAAAGATTTTTTTTTAATCTTGATTCTTTTCAAATAATATTTTTTAATTTTCTTTTTATTTTCTTTAAACTATTATTCACAATTGGAATAAAATATTATTTGTTTCGAAAATATGTATTATTGCCATTTTGTCCCAGATACTAAAAGTTAATCATGAAAATAAAAAAATAAATATAAAAAGTACACACACAATGGTTTCAATTAATATCATTAATTTATATTACAAAGCTATTTATAAAAAATATATATATATTATTTTAGCTAGTTAGATGATTACCTAATCATCTAACCTTAATTCAACACTTCCTTTAATTCAACCGAAAGCTCTGATCCCTTGGGGTGTTGAATTAAAGAGGTTCGACTGTATTTTGATAATTTGAAACTCGTAAATTTGAATCTCTCGATAAAGTGAACATTTTTTCCCGGTCCCTGTGTGCCGTGTCATCCTGAATTTTGTCTTTCATAATTTTCTACATTACAAAATCATCGTTTTTATCTAGTGAACATATTTTCCCGGTCCCTTGAAAAATACTCGATAAGTTGAATAAAATCATGGTCGTGAATCTCTCGATAAAGTGATTATTTTTTCCCGGTCCCTGTGTGCCGTGTCATCCTGAATTTTGTCTTTCCTAATTTTCTACATTACAAAATCATCGTTTTATCTAGTGAACATATTTTCCCGGTCCCTTGAAAAATACTCGATAAGTTGAATAAAATCATGGTCGTTTATGGAAGATGGACGTAGTTCCCGGAGGTCACCCGCGAGGCTTTTTTCTTGTCTACTTTGCACAGCTGTGTCACCAACTCTGCCCCCGCGCGCCAGGACCTCTTGATCCCTCTGATTGGTCAGTGGGAACTTGGAATGACCGGCCGGACGGGGGGGGGGGGGGCAGACCTAAGCCTATCTCCGTCGCAAGGTGGCGCTGCTTGCGAGTTAAAGCTACAAATCTGCAAATAACTCTAAGGATATTAAAGATATTCAAGATATTATTTTTCGTAAACCTTTCCGGGGATACACCTAATAATATCCCAAAATATCACGACGATTGGATGTATGGTTTTTGAATCCATAGAGGACACACACACACACACAGAGACAGACATTCAATTTTATATATATAGACAAGAACATTGGGGGGAGGAAACTCGTTCCACAAGTGTGATGGAGAAAAAAAAATCGGGGTTATCTATAACAAATTGCTGAATTCCTTTTATTTGTATATAAAAGAAAACTATAATAATACACACACTATTTCTCAGTTTCTTCAAATAAATTCCTTCTTTGAATGTTTTCAATTGTAAGTCAGCTTCTAACGCGCGCTCTGTTGGAAATAAAAAGAAGGAAAATGTTTTAAAATAATAAATCAATGATCTTAAAATACTTTTAGGCTGACAACACTGTGATATAAAAATAAGAAAGAACGAGTTATATTTTTGTTTATATAATTAGTAAGTAATATTGTTAAATGTTTTTTCCTCTCTCTTTGAAAATAATAAATTTAAAATACTTTCTTAAAAGGTAAAATCGCCTAATTCTTTAAAACCATTTCAGCTGTAAGTAAACTTGTTATTATTTGTTTCATCGTCTGAACCATAAAAGATTCCCAACACGCTCTACACACAAAAAAAAAAAAATAAAAACGAATAGTTATACAATTTAAAATATTAATTTGCATTTTTTATAGGATAGTCAACCGATTTTCTACCATATAAATATTATTTTGTCGCTATTCCTTAATTCATATTCAAATTACATTTTTAAAAATTAAATGGCTTTAACTATAATATTTTGTAACTTACTAATCTTTTTGTCAGTGAATTATATTTTTATTATATACAGGTTTGCACTTGCACAACATTTTACACTTTAATAGTAAAATTGTCATTTTTTATCAATATTTTTTTTTTTTACATTTTAGCGATTATTTTATGAATATTTTAATTTTAATTTGTGAAATTGGCCTATTTTTGATACATCTACTTATATAATTGCCTTATTCTGTCTGTCTGAAGTTCACGGATAGATTTTGGTCAGAATGGATAAAATAAAAAAAGTGTCAAGGGATGGGAATCGAACCCCCGACCTTCCGCCCACCGGGCAGATGCCATGACCACTAGGCTACCTGGGACAACGATAGGGGTTATTTTAAATTATATATAAATTAAATATTAAAACTATATATTCAAATTATTCTACTTAGCTCACGAACAGCGCCCTCTATCAAGGTTATAAATACGTTTAAAATCGAAATCTTTTCAAAATTTTATTAATAATAGTTTGCTTACTAATTAGAATACTTGATCTAAATCGAAATATTTATAGACGCTCGCTCGATTTGAAGATTTATATTGTAACTAATCTGACTGTAAAGTTTGGAGCGGGACGTTTCACAAGAGTGACATCCACGGCGCCAATTTATAATTGTAACAAATAGTGTTTGAATAAAACATTTAATCGGGTAAACCCGGGCGTTGCCCGGGTCATTCGTCTAGTTCTATATATCTGTTTTAACCAAGCATTAGAAATAAAGTATTTGGAATTTTCTCAAGTTAACCACTGTTTAATATAAGTTAAATTTTTTCTATATTTCCACTACAAGTTTCTTCATAAGATAAAAGAAAGAGGTTTGCCAAAAATTATATTTATTTGTTTTTAATAAATGTTAAAAAGAGAGTGATAAACACTAACTAATAATAATTTGTAAATACTAGATATAATTATCACAGATTTAACCACTTTTGTAAATATATTTATGATTATCTTTCTAACCAGAAAGAATCAGGTTCCTAATATATCCAATTGTTTCTTTTTTTAATTTATTTATTTTCTTGCATATATATTATGTTTATAACAGCTTCTGTTTAAAAATGTAAATGGAAGGAATTATCCCTACCCAGGATATCGCGTTTGGCGTGTTGAAATGAATAAACAAACATTATATATAATTCAAAATCATTCTTGACTTTTTATTCAAAAATTATTTCTTGTTGAATATATAACTTCGCAGGAAGAGTTTTTCAAAAATATCTTCAGATGGATGAAGTTTCCAAAAATTAAATATAATTGGTTGTTTTAAATCATTTCAGCTTATTTGAGAGCTAAAATTATTTCAGTCGTTTTCTTGACCGAACTTTTCCAAAAATTGTTTCTTGTTGAAATTTCTTTTCGGGAACATTTTCAAATTCTTGTTGAATATCTTAGCAGGAACATTAAACATATTTTTTTTCAACGATAAATATAAGTTGAAAAACGTTTCCAAAAATTTGTATATTCCATCAGGTTATATTTCAAACATCATGAATATACAGGAGATGAATTTGCTTTCACTTGTTGCGCGCAAGTAAAAAAAATCAAGATCTTGATCTTTCCAAAAATTTGTATTTTCTACGACGTTTATTTCTAAACACCATGAAAATACATTGGAGATTCATAAAAATGAATATTAAGTCTCTCTCGACTTATTCCAAAAATTGATAATTGCACATTTGAGCAAAATACAAGCGAAAACTTGTAGTTGAAACCAATTCAATGATTTCCGTTTCAAAAAATTACTATCACACTTTAGAGATGCAGGTAGATGATTGTGTTGAAATCACATGATTTCTCTTCTCCAAAAAATAAATAAATAATAATTAGATCAAGAAACTTGGCAGTTTTCATTCCTCGTTTCGACATCTTTCATTCTGATGGGGTTTTTTGGCTGAAAGGTGAAGTCTTCTTTAATAACTTTGATTTCTTCTAAAGAGCGCAAATCTTCTAATTTCGTTCCAGATTCTTTTTCCAGACAAACGTGAGGGAAACTATTTCAGAACTGAATTTCCCCTGTGGAAATTATTACTATTGGTATAATCTGCTAGATTATTTGATAATGAGTTGATCGTATCATAACATTTTCGATTTCAAAGAACGCTAATTCAGAATTATTCTTCCCATTTGGTGATCAAATATTGTTTTAATGAGATGTTTGATGTGCCATTTTGAAAAGAAGACATTTATAATGCATTGCTATGGCTTTGCTATTGAGGATTATATTTCTTTCAAACTGCGTTGTTATTTATTCTGTGTAGCTTCAAATTGTAAAATATTGATTTGGTAGATTATTCGACTTTAGGGATGTCTTGATGGATGGCCTTTTGCCAGTGGACCAGGTTGGCAATGGGCAATGTTGGATAATGTTTTCAAAACATCATGAGAGGATGCAAATTCTTATTTCTATTGAATTGCTATTGTTTTGATAATATTTCTTTTACACTGCGTTATTCATTTTGTGTAGCTTCAAATTGTTCATAATTATTGGATAGATAATTCGACTTTAGTGATTGTCTTGATGGTTGATCTTTTGCCAATTGACCAGGTTGGCAATAATCAATGTTGGATAATGTTTTTAAGACATCATGGGGTGGATGGAAATTGTTATTTATACTGCATTGATATTATTTTATTATTGAGGAATATTTCTTTTAAACTTCGGTATTTTTTTTGTGTGGCTTCAAATTGTATGACTTTTTGCGATGTCTTGATGATGATCTTTTGCCAGTTGACCAGGCTGACAATGATCAATGTTGGACAATGTTTTCAAGACACCATGGGGGATGGAAATGGTTATTTCTATTGCATTGCTATTGTTTTAATATTGAGGATTATTTCTTTTAAACTTCGGTATTCATTTTGTGTGGGCTTCAAATTCTACAATATTCATTTGATAGATAATTTGACTTTTGCGATGTCTTGATGGATGGCCTTTTGCCAGTTGACCAGGTTGGCAATGGCCAATGTTGGATAATGTTTTCAAGACATCATGGGGGGATGGAAATGGTTATTTCTATTGAAAATATGTTCTGTTAAAGGGTATTATAAATATCTTCTTGAATATGACAGAATAATATTGAAGCTATTGGGGAATAATTATTTTCTTAATTACTGCTTCATTTGTTCAATTTTAGTAGTGTGGAGTGATAGATATGAGAAATATGATAAACCTCTTGGGACCCTCCTCCTTAATCCATTTGTTCTTTTCGCTTAGTTGACATCACATAGTTTCAATTCTAACATGGTGTTATCATGGATCTAAACAGATCTTCCAACTTAAATGTCAATAATAAGTTTTTATTTGAATAAGAGGTAGAAGATATCTCGCAGCACTCCAGGAATATAGCATCAGGAAAATGATTGATAATTCCACGAGGAGAATAGTTTTCTTGAATGAATCATGTTCACCTTCCCATCATGCTGTTGACACCTTCATAACCAATCTTGTGATTGCAGCTCTTCTTACTGTCTTCTGTAAGAAAGAAAAATCAGAAGTTAGAAGACCACACTTCAGCCTTAAGAAATATGTAGAATGATTGATGAGTTGACGAGGAAGTTCAAACCGCCAAGTTTCTTGTCACCAGTTCTGTGGCTTCCAAAAAAAGAATTGACTTATTGACCAGGGATTTGAACCCAGTCCAATAAAACCCAGGATTTAATTGTTACAGACTCCGTAACTAGGGATCATTGAAGTGTTCATTGTTTGAATTTTTTCTATATTCTCTATATTCACAATGAATTTACAGCTCAAGAAAAAATTCCTACTAAGTGAAAAATAGTACAAAAGTGAAATTGTACTGGTATCAGGTGGTTCTATAATACTGCATTATATTACATAGAAAAGGTTGAAGTACAATATTTTTCATTGATAGAGCACGCCTTTATGTGTGATAAATACACACAATTTTACACCGTAATAAAAAGAATGAATGGATAAAATAAAATTTAACCCATCGAAGTCCCCTATGGTCATGAACGCCATTGACATATAATTGCAAACTCCATATTCAAATACTTATACTTTTTTTTAGAAGTTATGCTAAAAAATCTCCATTTAAAAGTCAAACTTCGGGTTTAAATTTCATCCTGTTATTCTTTGAATATATAATTCAATTATATTAAAATAGCGACCCAGAGACCACACCTCTGGTATCAGGTGGATAACTCGAAACGCCTACCTGGTTAACTTTTCTTGATCTATCAAGAAATTGGGTTAGCCAAATATCATGGAACAAGTTAAATCGACGTTTAGTAATTTTTGTTCCACTAGATGGCATAGTAATTCCCCTAACCATTAGAGTTTTGGTTTCTTTGCTCTTGTCCTTGTCTCCAGTGGTGCCAGACCTTTCTCTTTAGTAGCTATCGTAGTTTCCCATCTAATCCGTTTCCCTCTACTTCATGCCGTTCTATTTCCCTTCTACATTTTATTCTCTACAACTTTTCATCAATCCATGTCCCATCTAATTTTCTTTTTGCTGGAAGGTAATTTAATTACACAAATATTGACGTTTAACCTCTCAGGCAGCCTTTTAATTCGATAAAAAAACATTAATTTTCATTCGTATAAAATATTATAGCGAGAGAGAAGTATTTATTATTTTACACTTGTATTAACAGAGTATCATTTTATTATTATTTTTATATTTTACTACTCTGTAAACTTCCCTCATTCCTTATCTTTTGTTTATCCTTCATAGTTTTTTTTTGCCTTAAATAAATTGCTGTGTCACCCCGAAATTTGTCTTTCCTAATTTTCCACGCAGCAATATTTAATGAATGCAGTAGAACCTCCATTAGAAGATACTTCTCTATAAAGGACAGTTTCAATCCACAAAATTATAATTTTTAATTAATTAACAGCTCTTCGGGAAGAAGACACCTCTCTTTAAAGGACACTTTGGGTCTCTAATTAGGTATTACCCTATAAAGCAAATTACCGAATTCCTTCTATTTATCTAAAAGAAAACTATAACAATACACATACACTATTGCTCAGTTTCTTCAATTAAATTCCTTCATTTAATGTTTTAAATTATGTCTCAGCTTCTAGCTTCTACACAAAAAAAAAAACACATAATAAAAACGAATAGCTATACAATTTAAAATATTAATTTGCATTTTTTTATAGGATAGTCAACCGATTTTCTATCATATGTTATTTTGTCGTTACTTCTTAATTCGTATTCAAATTACATTTTCGGCTTTTAACTATAATTTTCCGACCATGTGACAGTTTCTTTTGATATCAATGTTAACTTAGATATTACAAACAATCAACAAAAATCTACATGGAAATTTAGCGAAAAGAAAGCAGATTGGTCACTGTTTTCAAATACAATTTCTAAACAGGAAGTAAGAAGATTGGAAAACGATGTAAAAAGGCCGAAAATGAAACTGATATTGACATGGTAGTTGACAGGCTATCGGATATAATTCTGGAAGCTGCATATCAATCACTGGAGGTGAAATCTTCCAACTTCACTTTCGATACCGGGATCAAGTGGTGGAACAAAGAATTAGAACAAAAGAAAAAGTATTTTCATTATGTGAGAAATCGATACTTTCATCATAAAGCAATTAGTGTTAATGAAAATAAGTCTGTCAGAAATAAATATAAAAATAGTATTAGAAAAGCTAAAAGGAATAGTTGGCGAGATTTTATAGAAGAAAATGGATCTAATAATCCGTTTGGAAACGCCTATAGAACCTTAAAAAAACTGTGTTCCTCTAATCAACAAAAGGGATTACCAATAATTGAACAGGCACCAGTAGATTCTAAAGAAACTCTAATAAAAGATCTGATTAATGAACTAATTCCTGATGATACAACTATATCGGATACTGCTCACCATACATACAATACAATAATACACCGAATTTTACAAACTCCAACTCATGCAAAATTCATAAGAAATAAATAGAAGAGCTAATCGACAAAATTAATGTAAATAAAGCTCCTGGTCCAGACAATATTAGTAATAATATGATAAAGAATGCTTTTCAACTAATACTTCCGATTTTACACTCAATATTTAATAAATGTATTCAAATAGGATACTTCCCTAAAAAATGGAAAACAGCAGCACTCAAAATAATAGCCAAACCCGGCAAAACCAATTATGAATCAGCTAAAAGCTACCGTCCGATATCTTTATTATCAAAATTTTCAAAGATTCTAGAAAAAATTCTCAAAAATAAAATCTATGAATTTTATATTCAAAACAATCTGTTAAGCTCGAAGCAGCACGGATTTATCAAGTCTAAGTCAACCATCACTGCTTTGAATACTATAATCGATGTATTAATGGAGCATAAGCAAAAAGAACTGTCTGCACTAGTTACAATAGATATCTCGGGGGCTTTTGATAATGCCTGGTGGCCAGCGATCATCAAAAGAATAGACTCAGATAATTTACCGGAAAAACTGATCAAAATTCTACAATCATATTTAAATTCCAGGTTCATTTCTTTCAGTTACGACAATCTAACAACTTCAAAGCCAATTACCAAGGGGTGTCCTCAGGGCGGTCCGCTTTCTCCACTTCTATGGACAATTTTGTTGAATGATTTGCTGATGAATTTGCAGGTGCCCAATTGTGAGTTGATTTGTTATGCGGATGATATTTCGATCATATGCTGGAATAAAGATCTAGCATCACTAAAAATAGTTATAGAGGAAGCATTAAATACTATCGAATTGTGGTGTATTAAGAACAAGTTAGAAATCAGTTCCGAAAAAACAAACATTTTATATCTGCATAATAAAGAGAAGATCCCAGTTAAATTTAAGAGTGGATTAATTTCACCAGTACAAAAAATAAAAATTTTAGGAATAACAATTGCAAATCATAGAAGAAAAAACAAATTAAATTTTGCTTTTCATATAGAGGAAATAGTGAGCAGAACTCAAAGAATAAAAAATTTTCTATTCTCTCTGTGCAGCAAATCATGGGGTTTGAGCTCCCATAAAAGAATTACATTGTACAAATCTTTATTCAGATCAACTTTAACATATGGATCAGAAATATGGTTCAAATTTTTAAATAAAAAATCGATACAAAAATTAAACTCAATGCAATATCAGATATTATTATGGAGCATTCAAGCTTACAAGACAACTTCGTACAACTGTGTTCACAGTTTGGCTAAAACTCCATTGATTGCAGATTACATTGAAGCAAAAAATATAAAATATGACTTAAATAACTTATCGTTCGAGGACAAGCAAAAATATAACATCGATATTCCCTTTATAATTAAATCCTATATAGACGAAAGAATGTTGCTCTTACTGAATAATACAAACGAGACATTTACAAGTTTTTCAACCGGGGTATTCCTAATTATTTTCGCCCTAATTTCCACAACACACAATTTGTAACCAACCATGGTAATTTCGGAAGTTTTCTGGAAAGAATCCGCGCATCGGAGGATCCGGGCTGTTTTTGTGGATGCCGCATTCAAGATTCCACTCACCTTTTACTTAAGTGCCCAGCATTTCAAGACTACAGACTCAATAACTGTATCCTCTGTACCGATCCAAGAGAACTGATATCCAGCAAGGATTCATACATTGTATTCAATAGATTTTGTAAATTTATATCAAAGTTTTTAATTAATCTCAAGTGTTAGGTATAATTAACTATGTGCTGTATATATGATTCTTTTTTTTTTCCTTTTTCCTTTATTTTGAGGTGTGTTTAAATTAAATTACCTATGTATATAGTATGCTAGTTTGAAATCAATTTCAAAAATATGTAAATGCCTTGAGCATATGTTTTTTTTTATATGTAAATAGATTCTCCCTCTCTCTCTCTCTCTTGTATTGCTTTCCTTTGGGCGCCAGTGTCCTTGGCGGGACATCGCGCTTTGTATTTACAGTTGAATTTACAGTTGAATAAAGTTTAACTATAATTTTTTCGTAACACACACACACACACACACACACACACACACACACTCAATAATCTTTTTGTCAGTGAAATTATATTTTTATTATATACAGGTTTGCATTTGCACCAAATTTTACACTTTAATAACAAAATTTAATTTTTTATCAATATATATATACACTGCGTGACATTGAAAATGGAACACCAAGAAATAGTGGCCAGAAAATTATGCAAATTTCAGGGTAGACGCCCCCCTAACCGAGTTATGCAAATGATGTAAAATGCGCAGCTCTCGTGCGCACATGGAGTAAGATATAAGGGAAGGAACTTGCAGAAAGGACAGTATTCGTGTCGTTATTTCTTCAAGGAAAATCATTGTAGAAATTTTGTTCTTGTGTCAAAAGACACGTGTAATAACAGAGAATGCCAGGTCATCGTAAACGGAGGCAATTCAAGCAGACAGACGCTTTTACGAGGGGCATGGTGATCGGACTGAAAAGGGCAGGTTGGTCCATACGTCAAATCGCAGCTGATACACACCTTGGTGCGTCCACGGTGCACCGACTGTGGAGAAGATGGTTGGAACAAGGAAATGTGGCAATTTATAGGAATGTCGGCGCAACCAGAGTGACGTCAGCACGTGTGGATCGGCGTATCCTTCGACAAGCAGTGGCGGCCCCAAAAGTCACTTGTACCGCCATCCTGCAACATGTGCAAGACACCCTAGATCATTCCATCTCGACCAGAACCATTTCCCGTCGATTGGTTGCTAATGGCTTGCACTCATGCCGTCCGCTAAGAAGACTGCCATTGACCCCACCAAATAGGCGCCAACGTTTGGAATGGTGCCGGGCTAGAACGACGTGGATGACGGAATGGCACAGGGTCGTGTTCTCAGATGAGTCGCGTTTCTGCTTGTCCAGTGATAGTCGCCGTGTACGCGTGTGGCGTCGACGTGGAGAAAGGTCCAATCCGGCAGCAATTGTGGAACGCCCCACCGTGCGACAACGTGGAATCATGGCTTGGGGCGCAATCGCGTATGATTCCAGGTCACCTTTACTTCGTATTCAGGGCACTATGACGGCCCAACGTTACGTTGATGATGTGCTGCGACCGATGACACTCCCCTACCTTCAGGGGGTACCCAATGCCCTTTATCAGCAGGATAACGCCCGACCGCACACTGCTCGCATTAGCCAACAAGCTCTGCAAGATGTAAAGATGCTTCCCTGGCCACCGTACTCTCCTGATCTCTCACCAATCGAGCACGTCTGGGACATCATTGGACACCGTTTGCATGCCTTGCCACAGCCGCGTTCAGAAGACGAACTGTGGCAAATGGTTGAGAGGGAATGGAGAGCCATCCCTCAGGACGCCATCCGTACTCTGATTGACTCTCTACCTAGACGTGTTGCTGCGTGCATCGCCGTCCGCGGTGGTTCTACTTGCTACTAAGCCGACGCCGTTCTCACTCTGTATTATGACTATCATTTTGAAATAAAGATCACTTATTGTTCGTCCCTGTCTCTCTTTGTCTGCCGAGTTTCATCACTTTCTGGCCACTATTTCTTGGTGTTCCATTTTCAATGTCACGCAGTGTATATTTTTTACATTTTAGAAATTATTTTATGAATATTTTAATTTTAATTTGTGAATTTGGCCTATTTTAGACATTTTTATGTTTTAACCAAGCATTAGAAAAAAAGCATTTGAAATTTTCTCAAGTTAACCACTGTTTAATATGGCGTTAATTTTTTCTATATTTCCACTACAAGTTTCTTCATAACATAAAAGAAAGAGGTTTGCCAAAAATTATTTTTATTTGTTTTTTTCATAAATTAAAAAAAAGAGAGAGTGAGAGAGATAAACACTAACTCATAATAATTTGTAAATACTAGAGATAATTATCACAGATTTAACCATTTTTGTAAATATATTTATGATTATCTTTCTAACCTGTAAAGATCAGGTTCCTAATATATCCAATTGCTTCTTTATTTATTTATTTATTTTCTTGTATATATATAATATGTATATAACAGCTTCTGTTTAAAAATGTAAATCGACCCAATTATCCCTAGCCGAGATATCGCGTTTGGCGTGTTGAAATAAATAAACAAACATTATATATAATTCAAAATCATTCTTGATTTTTAATTCAAAAATTATTTCTTGTTGAATATATAACTCCGCAGGGTGAGTTTTTCACTGATGAGTTGACGAGGAAGTTCAAACTTCCAATTTTCTTGTCGCCAATTCGGTGGCTTCCAAAAAAATTCTCTTATTGGCCAGGGATTTGAACCCAGTCCAATAAAATCCAGGATTTAATTGTTACAGACTCCGTAACTAGGGATCATTGAAGTGTTCATTGTTTGAATTTTTTCTTTATTCTCTATATTCACAATGAATTTACAGCTCAAGAAACAATTCCTACTAAGTGAAAAATAGTACAAAAGTGAAATTGTACTGGTATCAGATGGTTCTATAATACTGCATTATATTACATAGAAAATGTTGAAGTACAATATTTTTAATTGATAGAGCACGCCTTTATGTGTGATAAATACACACAATTTCACACTGTAATAAAAAGAATGAATGGATAAAATAAAATTTAACCCATCGAAGTCCCCTATGGTCATTGTTGTGTCTCTACTCTACACCAGGTTACCGAGATCCACTAGGTCTGAGATAAAATCTTTATTCGCTCATAACACTAATCTGACTGAATATTTACAATTTAATGATACATATATATACATAAAAATAATTAACATAATAACAACAAACAAACACTATGCAAAACCTTATTTGCATATCTCGACAATTTATCTAAAACATAACTATTGTTATGCAAAACACCACATCTTCTCACCCCCAATTTGTTACACGATCTTTAAAGTATTCGGGGAGTCTCCGGTTTCTTATTGGTCTACTTGGCCCAGGTGTTTCCTCCAGCCTTGGTGGGTCCCTCCTGATCGGCGTAGTATCCAGGAAGCTCCTGTTGTCCGCATTGGAAGCTGGTCTCGGGGCACCGAGGCGAAAAGTGGGAAGTCCACGCCGGGGTTGCCGTCCACGCTCAGCCCGTCACCCTCACTGTACATGTCCTCCCCACCGTTCATGTAACCCGCGCCCATTCCATTAGCTCCGCTCATCATTCCATTGGCGGTTCCATTCATAGCCGCGGCCATTCCATTACCATTCATTACCTCATTGATTTGACATACACTGTCGCCATAATTCATCCATTCAAGACCAATTCCAATCTGGTCAAAAGCCTCCCTTCCAATCAGATTTGGGCCCGGAGCTTCGATCACAAGAAATTCCATTGTGATACTTCTTTTGTTTACTTTTACGTCGGCTTTTATTTTACCCAGAATCGATAACCTCTGCCTGTTCCATTGCACCAACTTGGTATAATCCTTCTCTATTCTAGGCCTTTCTGAATTCACCCAAGTTTCAATATATGTCTTCTCAGAAATAATATTTTTTCTGGTTCCCGAGTAAATGAGCATAATCATATCTCGACCGCTAGTCCGTACTTTTACCATATAATTCCGCATGTTACTGGTGTCCTTCACTTGATTTATATTAAAAAGGCCATAAATTGTCTCTGCCTCCTCATCTATCGAGCAGTTATTATTACGATCGCTCCTCCCGTTCCCGTTCTTACAGACCCTAGATATATGCCCTAACTTCTGGCATTTAAAACATCTTTTCTCTTTAAAGAAACATTGCTGTTCTCTGTGGTTTGTATATCCACAGCGGAAACATTTAAAAATCTTCTCATTCCTCCGTCTCACCTTAACAGCTCTTCCCATTACATTAATTTCTTCCTGAGGTTTTCCGTCTTTAATTTCTGCAACGTTCCTTACCGCAGCCTCATGTGCCAATGCCATCTCTTGGGCCACTTTAAATGTTAGCATACTGTTCATTAACAGCATTGATTGTATCTCTTCGCTTAGAATGCCGCATACTAGGGCATCACGCAACCTATCTTCCACATCAGGGAATTCACACTTCTCGGCAATTTTCTTTAGAGCTGTTATAAATTCAGATATTGTTTCATTTGGAATTTGAAGCCTTTTCGCAAATTTAAAACGCTGCACTATTATATTTGGCGTTGGATCAAAATATTTTTTAATCCCTGCTACTATCTCCTCCCATTCTGTTTCCAATGGATTCTTGGGAGAGGTCAACGTCCGTATTATATTATACGTTTCTCTTCCGCACAGCGAGAAAAATGTTGCCTTCTTTTTAACGATCTTTACTATATCATTTGCTATGCAATAGGATTCGAAGCGCTCTAAATAGCTTGAGATTTCATTTCCATTGTTTGGGTTGAACTGTTCAATATTCATCATTGTTCGCTTACTTTTCCTTACCAATCAGATTTGCTCTCTTCAATAGTCACAGTCACTGTTGCGTATAGGTTCTTTATACTCGTCGCCACTGTTGTGTCTCTACTCTACACCAGGTTACCGAGATCCACTAGGTCTGAGATAAAATCTTTATTCGCTCATAACACTAATCTGACTGAATATTTACAATTTAATGATACATATATATACATAAAAATAATTAACATAATAACAACAAACAAACACTATGCAAACCTTATTTGCATATCTCGACAATTTATCTAAAACATAACTATTGTTATGCAAAACACCACAGTCATGAAAGCCATTGAGATATAATTGCAAACTCCATATTCAAATACTTATACTTTTTTTAGAAGTTATGCTAAAAAAGCTCCATTTAAAAGACAATACTTCGGGTTTAAATTTCATCCTGTTAATCTTTGAATATATAATTCAATTAGATTAAAATAGCGACCCAGACCACACCTCTGGTATCAGGTGGATAATTCAAAACGCGTACGTGGTTAACTTTTCTTTATTTATCAAGAAATTGGGTTAGCCAAATATCATGGAACAAGTTAAATCAACGTTTAGTTGATTTTTGTTCCACTAGATGGCATAGTGTGATTCCCCTAACCATTAGTTATTTGATTTATTTGCTCTTGTCCTGGTCTCCAGTGGTGCCAGACCTTTCTCTTTAGTAGTTATGTAGTTTCCCATCTAATTCGTTTCCCTCTACTTCATGCCGTTCTATTTCCTTCTACATTTTATTCTCTACAACTTTTCATCAATCCATGTCCCATCTAATTTTCTTTTTGCTGAAAGGTAATTTAATTACACAAATATTGACGTTTAACCTCTCAGGCAGCTTTTTAATTCGATAAAAAAACATTAATTTTTATTCGTATAAAATATTATAGCGAAAGGTATTTATTATTTCACACTTTTATTAACAGAGTATCATTTTATTATTATTTTAAAAATATTTTACTACTTTGTAAACTTCCCTCATTGCTTATATTTTGTTTATCATTCATAATTTGTTTTTGTCTTAAATAAATTGCTGTGTCACCCCGAAGTTTGTCTTTACTAATTTTCCACGTGGCAATATCTAATGTGAATACAGTAGAACTGTTTTAATGTCCATCCATACAGAGTTCAAAACAACAACTACCCACCCGTGCAGGCACGGTCACGCTCCGCCGCGGCACGTGGGAAAACATCCAATGTTCCCAGCACATCCCCCTTTTTAAGATTTGAAATATATATACATTACAAACTTTAAATGCATAATATAATGAAGGCGATCCACGGGTTTAACAATTGGTCCACTCCGGATTCTTATCTGGCCGTCTTCTGAGTTGCTAGAGGGATAATCCACAACTGGGGTCTTTTCATTTTCAACCAGTTCCTCCCCCGAAAAGGTCAGCGTCGATGGGTCGGCTGGATATTGCACTGTATCTCCTTTTCGTAGATGGAACCTGTTTCGACGTACAGTCCCAACTGGAGTATCAACCATATATGACCTTGGTATCGATGCTTTCTGCTTTACAATCCCTCAGATTCGCATATTTGTAATCCAAACCGTGTCACCTTCGGATAGCTCCTCCATGTTCGTAGCTCCGCAGCGTCGATCATATCTGGATTTCATATTCTTTATCCTTCTCCCCTCCTTTCTTTTCAGGGTCTGAGAGTCCACCAACCTTGGATTATGATTCTCTGGTGCAATTGGCAAGGTCGTTCGGAGTTTACGTCCCATGAGAAGCTCAGCAGGGCTGTAACCGTTCTCCAAAGGGGTCGATCGATACTCCAGGAGTCCAAGCGATGGGTCTTGATTTTTCTTGAGGATCAACTTAGCAATTTTCACACCTGCTTCTGCCATCCCATTGCTCTGCGGGAATCGAGGACTTGAAGTGACATGTGTGAATCCGTACTGCCTTGCGAAATTTGCAAATTCACGAGCAGCTCCAAATTGCGTCCCATTATCGCTTACAACAGTTTCTGGTATTCCATGTCGGGCAAATATGGATTTGCAACTACGCACCACCACATTGGCTGTGAGCCGATCCAGCTGAATCATTTCTGGAAAGCGAGAATAATAGTCAATGCCGACTAGGTACCACTTATTCTCGAACTTGAACAAATCCATTCCAATCTTTTGCCACGGTCGTGCAGGAAAGTTGGTTGGTATCAAAGGTTCATGTTTTGAGACGGCTTCCTGGATACAGACACTGCACTTTCTGACCGTTTCCGCGATCTCTTCCGAAATTCCAGACCACCATACCGTCTCACGTGCGCGAAGTCTTGTTTTTGTAATCCCAAGCCCAGCGTGCAACTTATCTAGGATCTCCAGTTTCATACTTGCTGGAATAACAAGACGACAGCTACGCATCAGTAGTCCATTTTGAACGCCGAGTTCCTCCTTGACATGCCAATAAGAGAGCAGAGTCTGTGAGATCTTCTTCTTATCTGGCCAGTCTTGCTCAAGGTAGTTGACTACTGCTTTCAGGGTCGTATCTTCTTGTTGAGCTTCAAAAATCTTCGTCAAGATCTCGTCTTTGTCGAGTTCTTCCAATCTTGTTTTGAGCTTTTCCATCAAAGGTATTGGGACCCGTCGAAGAGTATGCACAGCATATGGTTTTGCTCCAGGTTTCAATTTGATTTCGTAAGGGTTTCCGATCTGTCCCAGTCCTTCAAATACTTCAGGGAATTCCTTGATCGGGTTAATTCTCGTCGCAACCACTTCAATCCGCCTCGCCAGGTTCGAGAGCTCACATGCCCGGCGACTCAGAAGAGGTTCACTCAAACGACAAATGACATAAATCTTCTCCTTGATTTCATAATTGCCATTTCGCAGCGTTGAAATAAACATACCCACAGTCTGAAGTTCGGAAAAGTCAGCAGCTCTAATGTTGATATCACTTTCCACTAGTCGTTGCTGTCCCATTATCTTCTTGAAGAGACACAGAGGAACACATGTAACATCCGCCTGGGAGTCGAGCTTGAACTTCACCTGTTTCCCGTTCATTTGGATTTCTGTTGTCCATCGCCTCCTGCACTCGCCTTCATCATCATCGAGATTTGATGAATCCTCCACAGCTGAGACCTCCAGGAGAAAACCAATTTCTTCATCAAGTTCAGAAACAGCTTTGACTTCCGCAGTCTTCGCCTGCTTATCTGGGCAGCAATTTGCAAAATGGCCAGTTTTTGAACATAGGTTACATCTTTGTCCTTCAGCACGGCAAGCCTGTCCTTCCCTGTGGGTGAAACCTCCGCATTTTGGACATCGTGATCTTGTTTTGGCTGACTTCTCCTTCTTCCTCGAAGGCTGCTGTTGTTGTTTCGGTGATTGTTTCTTCGAGTTGAACTTCACCTGATTGACCTTTTGGCTTGTTCAGGGACGCTGCAGGTCGACTTGCTTATGTCGAACGGCTTCCTGCTGTCGAACCATTTTAACCGCCTTTTCCAAAGTCAGTTCGCTGTCCAACTGCATTCTTTCAGATAAAGCTTTGTCCCTCACTCCAACCACTATTCGGTCACGGATCAACTGCTCATGAAGACCCTCAAATTCGCAACTATCAGCCAATTTGTACAATGAAGTGATGAATTCGTCCACTGGCTCCCGATCCTCTTGGATTCTTGAATTAAATTTCGCACGTTCGTAGATAATATTCTTTCTGACACAGAAGTGGCTGTCGAACGCCTTGAGGATGGAATCAATTTTCGTTGCCTCTTCCTCCTTTTCGAACTTGAAGGTCCTGAATATATCATCCGCGCGGTCACCCATCAAGTACATGAACAAATCGATCTTGTCCGCCTCCTCTTTCTTCTTCATTCCACTGACCACGAGGTATCGTTCGAATCTCTTCCTCCATTTGGGCCATTCGTTGGGAGTCGAGAAGTCGAAAGTTTCTGGAGGTTGAATCTGAGCCATGTTGAATTATCTTCCAAGGTACACAAAAATCGATATTTTGCAATATATGGGTTCGTATTTTATCCAGTTATCGCTGCCACCATGTTTTAATGTCCATCCATACAGAGTTCAAAACAACAACTACCCACCCGTGCAGGCACGGTCACGCTCCGCCGCGGCACGTGGGAAACATCCAATGTTCCCAGCACAAGCACTTCCATTAGAGGATACCTCTCTACAAAGGTCAGTTTTCATCAACAAAATTATCAATATTAATTAATTATCAGGTCTTCGGGAAGAGAACACTTTAAAAGGGGACATTTTGGGTCTGTAATTAGGTATTACCCTTTAGAAAGAGGTTCTACTGTATTTAAGAAAAATAATATGACTAGAGACACGCAGTATTTGTTATGTCCTACCACCAAGATTGCCTTTTTATAGAATTTTTCGTTTCACATATATATTCTTTAAAATAAAAAATAATAGATTTTACATAACTCTTGAAGAAAAGAAGAGGTATACACCCAGATCTAACATAGAAAAAAAAGTACCAGACATTAATATGGCTCCCCAAAAAAAGACGCGAGCCAAAGGGAGCAAGTAGAAAAATTAAAATATGAATGTAAAAAAAAAAATCTGCTGACTCACTTTTTTTTTAATTTCAAGAATTTGATGAAAGATATGGGCTCGCTGGTCTAGAAAATAGCGGCCGAATATTTTGGAAAAAAAAATGGCGGTCTCCTGAATCAACATCTTTTTTTTTTTTTTGCAGACATTTCTCTGTGACGCCTTTGAAAGAATATAAACAATTTGACCGCCGACTCAGTGTGGGAGTTCTTGGATCTTCAAACTGTGGGGTTATTTATTGGTTGATATGAATTTATATCAAAACAAAAACATTGGGGGGAGGGAACTCGTTCCACAAGTGTGATGGAGAAAAATAATCGGGGGGATATCTAAAACAAATTACTGAATTCCTTCTATTTATCTAATAGAAAACTATAACAATACATACACTATTTCTCAGTTTCTTCAATTAAATTTCTTCATTGAATGTTTTCAATTATACGTCAGCTTCTAGCGCACGCTCTACAAAAAAAAAAAAAAAAGAATAGTTTTACAATTTAAAATATTAATTTGCATTTTTTTAGGATAGTCAACCGATTTTCTACCATATATTATTTTGTCGCTAGTCCTTAATTCGTATTCAAATTACATTTTTTTTAATTAAATGGCTTTTATAACTATATTTTTCATAACTTACTTAATCTTTTGTGATTGAAATTATATACAGGTTTTAAGAAACGCTTTTCATTTTAATAAAACATTTTACACTTTAATATCAAAATTTTCATTTTTATCGATATTTTTCGTTATTTATTGTTATTTTTACACTTTAGCAATTATTTTATGAATATTTTAATTTTAATTTGTGAAATTGGCTTATTTTTAGAAATTTTATATATTTGCTTTAATAAAGCATTTGATAATTTCTCAAGTAAAGTTAACTACTGTTTAATATATATGGCGTTAAATTTTTCCTATATTTCCGAAACAAGTTGCTTCCCAACATAAAAGAAATAGGTTTGCCAAAATTTTTTTTAAATTTGTTTTTTACATAATAAAAACGAATAGTTATACAATTTAAAATATTAATTTGCATTTTTTATAGGATAGTCAACCGAATTTCTACCATATATTATTTTGTCGCTATTCCTTAATTCATATTCAAATTACATTTTAAAAAATTAAATGGCTTTTATAACTATATTTTTCATAACTTTCTTAATCTTTTTGTAATTGAAATTATATTTCTATTATATACAGGTTTTAAGAAAACGTTTTTCATTTTAATATAACAACATTTTACACTTTAATAACAAATTTTTCATTTTTAATCGATATTTTTCGTTATTCTTTTTTTTTTACACTTTAGCAATTATTTTATGAATATTTTAATTTGAATTTGTGAAATTGGCCTATTTTTTAGACATTTTATATATCTGTTTTAATTAAGCATTAAAAATAAAGTATTTGAGAATTTCTCAAGTAAAGTTAACTACTGTTTAATATAAATGGCGTTGAATTTTTCCTATATTTCCACTACACAAGATGCTTCATAACATAAAGGAAAGAGGTTTGCCAAAAATTATTTTAATTTTTTTTATAAATGTAAAAAAAAAAGAGAGAGAGAGAGAGTGATAAACACTAACTCATAATAATTTGTAAATACTAGAGATAATTATCACAGATTTAACCATTTTTGTAAATATATTTATGACTAGCCGAATGACCCGGGCAACGCCCAGGTTTTACCCGATTAAATGTTTTTATTCAAATACTATTCGTTACAATTATAAATTGGCGTCGTGGATGTCACTTTTGTGAAACGTCCCGCTCCAAACTTTGTGTGTTTTTAAAATATAAAAAAAAAAATTAAATTTTCACAACGATATTTGAAAATTATATTATTTTGATTTTCAAATACTATTCCTTACAATTATAAATTGGCGCCGTGGATGTCACTCTTGTGAAACGTCCCGCTCGAAACTTTGTGTCTGAGAAGCGATATTTTTATAGAAGATGATCTGGCTTTTGTTTTCTGCTCGAATGAATTTTTTTCTGTTAGAATTTTGTTCCTGCGTAAAAAAAATGAACTGGTTTCACCCGTGGTCTCTGCTTTTTGGAATTTTTCCCGATATAATTTTGTATCTGATAATCAAACATAATACAGCAATATTGTCATCATCATTTTCTGACTAAAAAAACAACTGTTTTTGCCCAGAACCTGTCAATTTTATTTTTTATTGGCTAAAAATCCGATAAATATATTTTCCAGATTTTTCTCTATGTCCTGTCAAAACACGTTTTACATGTACATTAGGTCAGCTGATATTACCTCCCATCTTCACCGCTAGAGGCGCTGCTTGCGAGCGAAAAGGCAAATTTGCAACGCAATTTGCAAATAACTCGAAGAATATTCGGGATAGAGACCTGAAACTTTCACTATAAGTTTTTCCAGATTCTACTCTATATACTGTTAAAACTTCAATCAGATTAGTTACGTATTGTGGACGTGTATAGCCGACATAGATACCCACATACATACATACACTGACTTTTATATATATAGGGATATAGGGATTATCTTTCTAACCTGTAAAGATCAGGTTCCTAATATATCCAATTGTTTCTTTTTTTTTTGTATATATATAACATGTTTATAACTGCTTCTGTTGAAAAATGTAAATAGAAGGAATTATCCCTAGCCGGGATATCGCGTTTTGCGTGTTGAAATTAATAAAAAACACACATTATATATAATTCAAAATCATTCTTGATGTTTTATTCAAAAATTATTTCTTGTTGAATGTATAACTCCGCAGGAAGAGTTTTTCAAAAATATCTTCAGATGGATGAAGTTTCCAAAAATTAATTAAATTGGTTTTTTTTTTTAACTTTTAGCTTATTTGAGAGCTAAAATTATTTCAGTCGTTTTCTTGACCGAACTTTTCCAAAAAATTGTTTCTTTTTGAAAATTCTTTTCAGGAACATTTTCAAATTCTTGTTGAATTTCTTAGCAGGAACATTTTAAAATATTTTTTCCAACAATAAATATAAGTTGAAAAACGTTTCCAAAAATTTGTATATTTCCATCAGGTTATATTTCAAACCTCATGAATATACAGGAGATAAATTGCTTTTTACTTGTTGCGCGCAAGTAAAAAATAAAATCAAGATCTTGATCTTTCCAAAAATTTGTATTTTCTACGACGTTTATTTCTAAACACCATGAAAATACATGGGAGATTCATAAAAATGAATATTAAGTCTCTCTCGACTTATTCCAAAAATTGATAATTGCACATCAGAGCAAAATACAAGTGAAAACTTGTAAGTTGAAACCAATTCAATGATTTCTGTTTCAAAAAATTGCTATCACACTTTAGAAGTGCAGGTAGATGATTGTGTTGAAATCACATGATTTCTTTTCCAAAAAATAAATAATAAATAATTAGATCAAGAAACTTGGCAGTTTTCATTCCTCGTTTCGGCATCTTTCATTCTGATGGTTATTCTGATGGAAAAGTTAAGTCTTCTTTAATAACTTTGATTTCTTCTAAAGAGCGCAAATCTTTTTTCCTCCCAGATTCTTTTTCCAGACAAACGTGAGGGAAACTCTTTCAGAACTGAATATCCCATGTGGAGCTTGTTACTCTTGGTATAATCTGCTAGATTATTTGATAATTTTAAACTGCGTTATTATTCATTTTGTGTTGCTTCAAATTGTACAGTATTCATTTGATATATAATTTGACTTTAGGGATGTCTTGAATGATGATCTTTTACCAGTTGACCAAGTTGGTAATGATCAATGTTGAATAATGTTTTCAAGACATCATGGGTGGAAGTTGTTATTTCTATTGCATTGCTATTGTTCTAATATTGAGGAATATTTCTTTTAAACTGCGTTATTTAATTTGTGTGGCTTCAAATTGTATGACTTTTTGCGATGACTTGATGGTTGATCTTTTGACAGTTGACCAGGCTGACAAAGATCAATGTTGGATAATGTTTTCAAGACATCATGGATGGAAGTTATTTCTATTGCATTGCTATTGTTTTGATAATAGTAATTATTTCTTTTAAAATGCGTTGTTATTTATTCTGTGTGTCTTCAAATATTACAATATTATTGGATAATTCGAATTTTGGGATGTCTCGATGGATGACCTTTTACCAATTGACCAGGTTGGCAATGGTCAATGTTGGACAATGTTTTCAAGACACCATGTGGGGATGGAAATTGTTATTTCTATTGAATTGCTAATGTTTTGATAATATTTCTTTCAAACTGCGGTATTTATTTTCTGTAGCTCAAATAGTACAATATTATTGGATAGATAATTCAACTTCAGCGATGTCTTGATGGATGGCCGTTTGCCAGTGGACCAGGTTGGCAATGGCCAATGTTGGATAATGTTTTCAAGACATCATTGATAGAAATTGTTATTTCTATTGAAAATATGTTCTGTTAAAGGGTATTATAAATATATTCTTGAATAAGGCAAAATAATATTGAAGCTATTGGGGGATAGTTATTTTCTTAATTACTGCTTCATTTGTTAAATTTGAGTAGAGTGCAGTGATAGATATGAGAATTAGGATGAACTGCTTGGGACCCTCCTCCTCAATCCATTTGTTCTTTTCGCTTAGTTGACATCACAAAGTTTCAATTCTATCATGGTGTTATCATCTTATCTCTCTATCATGGATCTAAACAGATCTTCCAACTTGTCAACAGTAAATTTGGATTTGAATAGGAGGTAGAAGATATCTAACAGCACTCCAGAAATATGGCATCAGGAAAATATTTGATAATTCCACGAGGAAAACAGTGTTCTTGAATGAATCCTGTTCACTTCCCATCATGCTGTTGACACCTTGATACCCTATCTTGTGATTGCAGCTCTTCTTACTGTCTTCTGTAAGAAAGAAAAATCAGAAGTTAGAAGACGTCACTTCAACCTTAAGAAATATGATTGATGAGTTGACGAGGAAGTTCAAACTTCCAAGTTTCTTGTCGCCAGTTCGGTGGCTTCCAAAAAAAATTGATTTATTAACCAGAGATTTGAACCCAGTCTAATAAAATCCTGGATTTAATTGTTACAGACTCCGTAACTAGGGAACATTAGAGAGTTCATTGTTTGAATTTTTTCTATTCTCTATATTCACAATGAATTTACAGCTCAAGAAACAATTCCTACTAAGTGAAAAATAGTACAAAAGTGAAATTGTACTGGTATCAGGTGGATAAATTAAGAGGGGGGGGAAAAGGCTTGCGCCATCTATTAGAATAAATACCAACTAATCGTTGATTTTATTTTTTATTATTCCAGAATTGGCCAAATAAAAAAAGGGGTTTGGGCCTATTCTGTAGTAATCAAAAATCAATGATTAGTTGATATATATTCTGACAGGGGCCATCAGCCTCTTTTAGTTGTACAATCAGGAGATGTCTTTTTCTCTCAATCTCTTATTATATTGATAAATTTTCAATTTGAAAAGGAAGAAAGTACCAATATGTAAATAGGTAACCACAGTTATATATACATATTGGTGGATAGGCAATAACAACAACTGTGTGTCTTCTAGTTCATTCACACGCGATTTACGTTTTCCCGCTGGCAATTCTCCACCAAACTCTGCTGCGGTGGCAGTGGCGCCATGTTAATCGTACATAGTGGTATAGGAAAAAACAATAGAAAAAAATAAAAGATAAGTGGGTCAGGAGTTGTTATTAAAAATAAAGAAGGCATTTCCTGACCACGAGCACATGTGCTTTTTAGATGGCAGAGCGCCATCTAGTGGAGCAAAAATAAACTAAACGTTTATTTAGCTTGCTCCGCGATATTTGGCCAACCCAATTTCTTAATTTATCAAGAAAAGCCATCCACGAACGTGTTCGCGCTGTTTTTCTCCAATAGATGGCACTCTGCCATCTAAAAAGCACATGTGCTCGTGGTCAGGAAATGCCTTTTTTATTTTTAATATCTATATATGTAAAAATAAAAAAGGCATATCCTGACCAGGAGCACTTGTGCTTTTCAAAAGGCAAAGCGCCATCTGGTGGAACAGAAATCAACTATTCATTGATTTAACCTGTTCCCTGATATTTGGCCAACCCAATTTCTTGATAAATCATTGGCTTTTCTTGATTTATCAAGAAATTAGGTTATCCAAATATCATGGAACAAGTTAAATCAACGTTTAGTTGATTTTTGTTCCACTAGATGGCACAGTAATTTTCCTAACCATTAGTTATTTGGTTTCTTTGCTCTTGTTCTGGTCTCCAGTGGTGCCAGACCTTTCTCTTTAGTAGCTATCGTAGTTTCCCATCTAATCCGTTTCCCTCTACTTCATGCCGTTCTATTTCCCTTCTACATTTTATTCTCTACAACTTTGCATCAATCCATATCCTATCTAATTTACTTTTTGCTGGAAGGTAATTTAGTTACACAAATATTGACGTTTAACCTCTCAGGCAGCTTTTTTATTCGATAAAAAAAAAATAATTTTTATTCGTATAAAATATTATAACGAGAGAAGTATTTATTATTTTCACTTGAATTAACAGAGTATCATTTTATTATTTTTTTTAAATATTTTACTACTCTGTAAACTTCCCTTATTGTTTATCTTTTATTTATCATTCATAATTTGTTTTTGCCTTAAATAAATTGCTGTGTCACCCCGAAGTTTGTCTTCCCTAATTTTCCACGTGGCAATATCTAATGAATACAGTAGAACCTCCATTAGAGGATACCTCTCTACAAAGAACAGTTTTCATCAACTAAATTATCATTTTCAATTAATTAACAGCTCTTCGGAAAGAGGACACCTCTCTTTAAAAGGAACACTTTGGGTCTGTAATTAGGTATTACTCTTTAGAAAGAGGTTCTACTGTATTTAAGATAAATAATATGACTAGAGACACGCAGTATTTGTTTTGTCCTACCACCAAGATTGACTTTTTATAGAATTTTTCGAATTAAAATAAATAATAATAATAAAATCTAATAGATTTTACATAACTCTTGAAGAAAAGAAGAGGTATACACCCAGATCTAACATAGAAAAAAAAGCACCAGACATCAATATGGCTCCCGAAAAAAAAAGACACGAGCCAAAAGGGCAAGTAGAAAAAAAAAAGAAAAATGTGAATGTAAAAAAAATCTGCTGTTTCACTTTTTTTATTTCAAGAATTTGATGAAAGATTCGGTCTCATCTGCTCAAGAAAATACCAGCCGAATATTTTGAAAACAAAATGGCGGTTCTCCTGAATCAACATCTTTTTTTTTTTTTTGCAGACATTTCTCTGTGACGCCTTTGAAAGAATATAAACAATTTGACCGCTGACTCAGTGTGGGAGGTCTTGGATCTTTAAACTGTGGGGTATTTATTGGTTGATTGGAATTTATATCAGAACAAGAACATTGGGGGGAGGAAACTCGTTCCACAAGTGTGATGGAGAAAAAAAATCGGGGTTATCTAAAACAAATTGCTGAATTCCTTCTATTTGTATATAAAAGAAAACTATAACAATACACACACTATTGCTCAGTTTCTTCAAATAAATTCCTTCTTTGAATGTTTTCAATAATAAGTCAGCTTCTAGCGCTCGCTCTGTTGGAAATAAAAAGAAGGAAAATGTTTTAAAATAATAAATCATTCTGAAAATTCCGAATTTATATGGTCTACCAAAAATCCACAAAGCTAATACCGCATTGCGTCCCATAATATCATACTCAGGCTCTCCCTTATACCCTATCGCGAAATATTTGTCGTCAATCATCTCACCATTCCAGAAAAAAACTCCCTTATACTGTCCCCAATCCAGTAGCAGCTATTGAAACCATCAATAATATTCCAATTCCACATGACAGCTATTTGGTATCCTTTGATATAGAATATCTTTATACATCAATTCCGCATGATGAAGCTATCCTGGCACTTCAAGAATTCTTACACAACCATCCTGAAATCATCCTTCCTATCCCTAAAGAAGCCCTTCTAGATCTGATTGAACTTTGTCTAGCACTTAATTATTTTGGATATAAAGACAGATATTTCAAACAAGTAAAAGGTTTACCAATGGGGAATCCTGTTTCATCAGCATTAGCTAACATCTACATGGACAAAATTGATAAAATAATTGCAGACACAGCACAACTACAAGTAATAATCTGGAAACGCTATATTGATGATATACTATGCATCACAAAAGTTGATCTTTCCACCATTCTGAATTTTTTGAATAACCTCAAACCCTTATAAAATTCACCTTTGAAATAGAAGAAAATAACTTCCTACCGTTTCTAGATATACAACTAACCAGAAACCAAGCTAGAATTGAAACTCGAATATACCGAAAACCAACCCATACTGGAAGCTATCTGAACTTCAATTCATTTGGTCCCATCCACCATAAAATTTCCGTGGTAAAAACTCTTTCAAAAAGACTAATCACACACTTTTCAACAAACAATAACGACACAAAAAAAGAAAGAACCAAGATATTTCAAGAACTACTTAGCAATAATTACCCTAAACCGTTTATCAAAAAGCATTTCTACAGACCGAGAATATCACCCACAAACAATAGACAGACTTCATCCCAAAACATTTATTGCTCCCTACCATACAGCTATGGCTGTGAAAGAATAGCTAGAAAACTAAAATACTACAATATCACAACAAGATTCCAATCTACCTCGAATCTTAACAACATCCTCCGCCATCCTGATACAAAAAAAGATCACTGAACCAAACAATAGAACCAATGTCATATACAAAATACCATGAAAGTCTTGCCAACCGTCTATATAGGAGAAACCGGTAAACCATTAATAGAAAGAATCAACCAGCACAAATCAGCCCTAAAACACCATAACCCGACCTCCTTATTAGTAGATCATGCTCTCATCAATAGCTACATTCCAGACTTTGAACAAACATCAATAATATACCAAGATATAAAAGAAAAGCACAGCAGGCTATTCTTGGAGAGTTGGAGTTCTTTGGAAGACAGAAATAGCATAAACCGAAAGATCGATATACCGGACATGTACACACAATTTAGATGCTCCTAGAATAGGAACCTCTATGTATATATGAACTTCAGTGAAATGTCTTCATTCATAATGCAATAGCCGAATATTTATTTTGTATATATAGATATTTACTTTTCACTCTATTTATTCATTTATTTTAATTAGTATTGTACGATATTTATTTGCATACATTACATTTTCATTTGGATGACTTTCGCCCGAGGAGATTGTGAGACGCCCGTGTCTCAAGTGTAACGCGCGGCTTGCCGCGAAAAGGGATGAGATCCTAGAAAAAGATGGTCGTTTAGCCCATCGAAATATCGGAAATAAAAGATTATTTATTGAATCCAAGATGTGCCCTTTATGAACAATAATAAATCAATGATCTTAAAATACTTTTAAGCTGACAACACTGTGATATAAAAAAGAAGAAAGAACGAGTGATATTCTTGTTTATATAATTAGTAAGTATTATTGTTAAATGTTTTTTTCTCTCTCACTACTTTCTTAAAAGGTAAAATCGCCTAATTCTTTAAACCATTTCAGCTGTAAGTAAACTTATTATTATTTGTTTCATCGTCTGAACCATAAAAGATTCCCAACACGCTCTACACACACAAAAAATAATAATAATAAAAACGAATAGTTATACAATTTAAAATATTAATTTGCATTTTTTATAGGATAGTCAACCGATTTTCTACCATATAAATATTATTTTGTCGCTATTCCTTAATTCGTATTCAAATAAATTTTTAAAAATCAAATGGCTTTTAACTATAATTTTTTGTAACTCACTAATCTTTTTGTCAGTGAAATTATATTTTTATTATATTCAGGTTTGCACTGGCACAACATTTTACACTTTAATAGTAAAATTGTCATTTTATATCAATATTTTTTCGTTTTTTTTTTTTACATTTTAGCAATTATTTTATGAATATTTTCATTTGAATTTGTGAAATTGGCCTATTTTAGACATTTTTATATCTGTTTTAACCAAGAATTAGAAATAGAGCATTTGAAATTTTCTCAAGTTAACCACTGTTTAATATGGCGTTTAATTTTTTCTATATTTCCGAAACAAGTTGCTGCCCAACATAAAAGAAATAGGTTTGCCAAAAATTATTTTTATTTGTTTTTATAAGTGTAAAAAAAAAAGAGAGAGATAAACACTAACTAATAATAATTTGTAAATACTAGATATAATTATCACAGATTTAACCATTTTTGTAAATATATTTATGATTATCTTTCTAACCTGGAAGAATCAGGTTCCTAACATATCCAATTGTTTCTTTTTTTTTAGTTATTTATTTTCTTGTTTATATATATTATATTTATAACATCTTCTGTTTAAAAATGTAAAAGGAAGGAATTATCTCTAGCCGAGATATCGCGTTTTGCGTGTTGAAATAAATTTTAAAAAAACACTAAATATAATTCAAAATCATTCTTGACTTTTTATTCAAAAATTATTTCTTGTTGAATGTATAACTCCACAGGAAGAGTTTTTCAAAAATATCTTCAGATGAATGAAGTTTCCAAAAATTAATTATAATTGGTTGTTTTAAAACCTTTTAGCTATTTGAGAGCTAAAATTATTTCAGTCGTTTTCTTGACCGAACTTTTACAAAAATTGTTTCTTGTTGAAAATTCTTTTCAGGAACACTTTCAAATTCTTGTTGAATATCTTAGCAGGAACATTAAACATATTTTTTCAACGATAAATAAAAGTTGAAAAACGTTTCCAAAAATTTGTATATTTCCATCAGGTTATATTTCAAACATCATGGATATACAGGAGATAAATTGCTTTTTACTTGTTGCGCGCAAGTAAAAAAAAAAATCAAGATCTTGATCCTTCCAAAAATTTGTATTTTCTACGACGTTTATTTCTGAACACCATGAAAATACATGGGAGATTCATAAAAATGAATATTAAGTTTCTCTCAACTTATTCCAAAAATTGATAATTGCACATTGGAGCAAAAATACAAGTAAAAACTTGTAAGTTGAAACCAATTCAATGATTTCTGTTTCAAAAAAATTGATATCCCACTTTGAAAGTGCAGGTAGATGATTGTGTTGAAATCACAAGATTTCTTTTCCAAAAAATAAATAATAATATTTAGATCAAGAAACTTGGCAGTTTTCATTCCTCGCTTCGACATCTTTCATTCTGATGGTTATTTTGGCTGAAAAGTGAAGTCTTCTTTAATAACTTTGATTTCTTCTAAAGAGCGCAAATCTTCCATTTTCGTTCCAGATTCTTTTTCCAGACAAACGTGAGGGAAACTATTTCAGAACTGAATTCCCCCTGTGGAGCCTATTACTATTGGTATAATCTATTACATCATTTGATAATGAGTTGATCATATCATAAAAATTTCGATTTCAAAGAACGCTAATTCAGAATTATTCTTCCCATTTGGTGATCAAATATTGTTTTTATGAGATGTTTGATGTGCCATTTTTATAAGAAGACATTTTTATTGCATTTCTATTGCTTTGATATTGAGGATTCTTTCTTTTAAACTGCGTTATTTATTTTGATCGGCTTCAAATTGAACAATTTGATAGATAATTCGAATTTAGGGATGTCTTGATAGATGATCTTTTGCCAGTTGACCAGGTTGGCAATGATCAATGTTGGATAATGTTTTCAAGACATCATGGGGGGATGGAAATGGTTATTTCTATTGCATTGATATTGTTTTATAATATTTCTTTTAAACTGCGGTATTTATTTTCTGTGGCTTCAAATTGTATGACTTTTTGCGATGTCTTGATGGTTGATCTTTTGCCAGTGGACCAGGTTGGCAATGGCCAATGTTGGATAATGTTTTCAAGACATCATGGGGGGGATGGAAATGGATTTTCTATTGCATTGCTATTGTTTTGATATTGAGGAATCCTACTTTCAGACTGCGTAATTCATTTTGTGTGGGCTTCAAATTCTACAATATTCATTTGATAGATAATTTGTCTTTAGCGATGTCTTGATGGATAGCCTTTTGCCAGTGGACCAGGTTGGCAATGGCCAATGTTGGATAATGTTTTCAAGACATCATGGGGGGATGGAAATGGTTATTTCTATTGAAAATATGTTCTGTTAAAGGGTATTATAAATATCTTCTTGAATATGGCAAAATAATATTTAGCTATTGGGGAATAGATATTTTCTTAATTACTACTTCATTTGTTAAATTTTAGTAGAGTGGAGTGTGATAGACATGAGAATTATGATGAACCTCTTGGGACCCTCCTCCTCAATCCATTTGTTCTTTTCGCTAGGTTGACATCACATAGTTTCAATTCTATCATGGTGTTATCATCTTATCTCTCTATCATGGATCTAAACAGATCTTCCAACTTGTCAACAGTAAGTTTTGATTTGAATAAGAGGTAGAAGATATCTCATAGCACTCCAGAAATATGACATCAGGAAACTATTTGATAATTCCACGAGGAAAACAGTTTTCTTGAATGAATCCTGTTCACTTCCCATCATGCTGTTGGCACCTTCATAACCAATCTTGTGATTGCAGCTCTTCTTACTGTCTTCTGTAAGGAAGAAAAATCAGAAGTTAGAAGACGTCACTCCAGCCTTAAGAAATATGTAGAATGATTGATGAGTTGACGAGAAATTTCAAACCGCCAAGTTTCTTGTCACCAGTTCTGTGGCTTCCAAAAAAAGAATTGACTTATTGACCAGGGATTTGAACCCAGTCCAATAAAATCCAGGATTTAATTGTTACTGACTCCGTAACTAGGGATCATTGAAGAGTTCATTGTTTGAAATTTTTCTTTATTCTCTATATTCACAATGAATTTACAGCTCAAGAAACAATTCCTACTAAGTGAAAAATAGTACAAAAGTGAAATTGCTCTGGTATCAGGTGGTTCTATAATACTGCATTATATTACATAGAAAATGTTGAAGTACAATATTTTTCATTGATAGAGCACGCCTTTATGTGTGATAAATACACACAATTTTACACCGTAATAAAAAGAATGAATGGATAAAATAATATTTAACCCATTCGAAGTCCCCTATGGTCATGAACGCCATTGAGATATAATTGCAAACTCCATATTCAAATACTTATACTTTTTTTAGAAGTTATGCTAAAAAAGCTCCATTTAAAAGACAATACTTCGGGTTTAAATTTCATCCTGTTAATCTTCGAATATATAATTCAATTAGATTAAAATAGCGACCCAGACCACACCTCTGGTATCAGGTGGATAATTCGAAACGCCTACCTGGTTAACTTTTCTTGATCTATCAAGAAATTGGGTTAGCCAAATATCATGGAACAAGTTAAATCAACGTTTAGTTGATTTTTGTTCCACTAGATGGCATAGTAATTCCCCTAACCATTAGTTATTTGATTTATTTGCTCTTGTCCTGGTCTCCAGTGGTGCCAGACCTTTCTCTTTAGTAGTTATCGTAGTTTCCCATCTAATCCGTTTCCCTCTACTTCATGCCGTTCTATTTCCTTTCTTCATTTTATTCTCTACAACTTTTCATCAATCCATTTCCCATCTAATTTTCTTTTTGCTGAAAGGTAATTTAGTTACACAAATATTCACGTCTCACCTCTCAGGCAGCTTTTTTTTCGATAAAAAACATCAATTTTTATTCGTATAAAATATTATAGTATAAATAATTATAGTATTTATTATTTTACACTTGTATTAACAGAGTATCATTTTATTATTTTTTATTGCTTATCTTTTGTTTATCATTCATAGTTTGTTTTTGCCTTAAATAAATTGCTGTGTCACCCCGGCGTTTGTCTTTCCTAATTTTTCACGTGGCAATATTTAATGAATACAGTAGAACCTCCATTAGAGGATACCTCTCTACAAAGGACAGTTTTAATCAACAAAATTATCATTTTTAATTAATTATCAGCTCTTCGGGAAGAGGACACCTCTCTTTAAAAGGGGAGACTTTGGGTCTGTAATTAGGTATTACCCTTTAGAAAGAGGTTCTCCTGTATTTAAGATAAATAATATGACTAGAGACACGCAGTATTTGTTATGTCCTACCACCAAGATTGCCTTTTTATAGAATTTTTCGTTTCATATATATATATATATATATATATAAGCTTTAAAATAAATAATAATAATAAAATATAAAAGATTTTACATAACTCTTGAAGAAAAGAGGAGGTATACACCCAGATCTAACATAAAAAAAAAGTACCAGACATCAATATGGCTCCCGAAAAAAAGACATGAGCCAAAGGGGGAAAGTAGAAAAAAAAGAAAAATATGAATGTAAAAAAAAATCTGTTGACTCACTTTTTTTTTATTTCAAGAATTTGATGAAAGATTCGGGCACTCGGCTCTAGAAAATACCAGCCGAATATTTTGAAAACAAAATGGCGGTTCTCCTGAATCAACATCCTTTTTTTTTTTTGCAGGCATTTCTCTGTGACCGCTTTGAAAGAATATAAACAATTTGACCGCTGACTCAGTGTGGGAGGTGTTGGATCTTCAAACTGTGGGGTTATTTATTGGTTGATTGGAATTTATATCAAAACAAGAACATTGGAGGGAGGAAACTCTTTCCACAAGTGTGATGGAGAAAAAAAATCGGGATTATCTAAAACAAATTACCGAATTCCTTCTATTTATCTAAAAGAAAACTATAACAATACATACGCTATTGCTCAGTTTCTTCAATTAAATTCCTTCATTTAATATTTTAAATTATGTCTCAGCTTCTAGCTTCTGCACAAAAAAAAACATAATAAAAACGAATAGTTATACAATTTAAAATATTAATTTGCCTTTTTTAAAGTATAGTCAACCGATTTTCTACCATATATTATTTTGTCGCTATTTCTTAATTCGTATTCAAATTACATTTTTAAAAATTAAATGGCTTTTATAACTATATTTTTCATAACTTTCTTTATCTTTTTGTGATTGAAATTATATTTCTATTATATACAGGTTTTAAGAAAACGTTTTTCATTTTAATATAACAACATTTTACACTTTAATAACAAAATTTTTCATTTTTAATCGATATTTTTCGGTATTCATTTTTTTTTACACTTTAGCAATTATTTTATGAATATTTTAATTTGAATTTGTGAAATTGGCCTATTTTTTAGACATTTTATATATCTGTTTTAATTAAGCATTAAAAATAAAGTATTTGAGAATTTCTCAAGTAAAGTTAACTTCTGTTTAATATAAATGGCGTTGAATTTTTCCTATATTTCCACTACACAAGATGCTTCATAACATAAAAGAAAGAGGTTTGCCAAAAATTATTATTATTTTTTTATATAAATGTAAAAAGAGAGAGAGAGAGAGAGAGAGAGATAAACACTAACTCATAATAATTTGTAAATACTAGAGATAATTATCACAGATTTAACCATTTTTGTAAATATATTTATGACTAGCCGAATGACCTGGGCAACGCCCAGGTTTTACCCAATTAAATGTTTTTATTCAAATACTATTTGTTACAATTATAAATTGGCGCCGTGGATGTCACTTTTGTGAAACGTCCCGCTCCAAACTTTGTGTGTTTTTAAAATATAACAAAAAAATGTAAATTTTCACAACGATATTTGAAAATTATATTATTTTGATTTTCAAATACTATTCCTTACAATTATAAATTGGCGCCGTGGATGTCACTCTTGTGAAACGTCCCGCTCCAAACTTTGTGTCTGAGAAGCGATATTTTTATAGAAAGATGATCTGGCTTTTGTTTTCTGCTCGAATGAATGTTTTTCTGTTAGAATTTTGTTCCTGCGTACAAAAAAATGAACTGGTTTCACCCGTGGTCTCTGCTTTTTGGAATTTTTCCCGATATAATTTTGTATCTGATAATCAAACATAATACAGCAATATTGTCATCATCATTTTCTGACTAAAAAAACAACTGTTTTTGCCCAGAACCTGTCAATTTTATTTTTTATTGGCTAAAAATCCAATAAATATATTTTCCAGATTATTCTCTATGTCCTGTCAAAACACGTTTTACATGTACATTGGGTCAGCTATTATTACCTAACTCCCATCTTCACCGCTAGAGGCGCTGCTTGCGAGCGAAAAGGCAAATTTGCAACGCAATTTGCAAATAACTCGAAGAATATACGGGATAGAGACCTGAAACTTTCACTATAAGTTTTTCCAGATTCTACTCTATATACTGTTAAAATTTCAATCAGATTAGTTACGTATTGTGGACGTGTATAGCCGACATAGATATCCACATACATACATACACTGACTTTTTTATATATAGGGATATAGGGATTATCTTTCTAACCTGTAAAGATCAGGTTCCTAATATATCCAATTGTTTCTTTTTTTATTTATTTTTTTTGTATATATATAACATGTTTATAACATCTTCTGTTTAAAAATGTAAATGGAAGGAATTATCCCTACCCGGGATATCGCGTTTTGCGTGTTGAAATTAATAAAAAACACACATTATATATAATTCAAAATCATTCTCGACTTTTTATTCAAAAATTATTTCTTGTTGAATATATAACTCCGCAGGAAGAGTTTTTTCAAAAATATCTTCAGATGGATGAAGTTTCCAAAAATTAATTATAATTGGTTGTTTTAAAACCTTTTAGCTATTTGAGAGCTAAAATTATTTCAGTCGTTTTCTTGACCGAACTTTTCCAAAAATTGTTTCTTGTTGAAAATTCTTTTCAGGAACATTTTCAAATTCTTGTTGAATATCTTAGCATAACATTATTTTTTTTTTCAACAATAAATATAAGTAGAAAAACTTTTCCAAAAATTTGTATATTTCCATCAGGTTATATTTCAAACATAATGAATATACAGGAGATAAATTGCTTTTTACTTGTTGCGCGCAAGTAAAAAAAATCAAGATCTTGATTTTTCCAAAAATTTGTATTTACTACGATGTTTACTTCTAAACACCATGAAAATACATTGGAGATTCATAAAAATGAATATTAAGTCTCTCGACTTATTCCAAAAAATGATAATTGCACATTAGAGCAAAATACAAGTGAAAACTTGCAAGTTGAAACCAATTCAATAATTTCTGTTTCAAAAAATTGCTATCACACTTTAGAAGTGCAGTTAGAGATTGTGTTGAAACCACATGATTTCTTCTCCAAAAAATAAATAAATAATAATTAGATCAAGAAACTTGGCAGTTTTCATTCCTCGTTTCGGCATCTTTCATTCTGATGGTTATTTTGGCTGAAAAGTGAAGTCTTCTTTAATAACTTTGATTTCTTCTAAAGAGCGCAAATCTTTCATTTTCGTTCCAGATTGTTTTTCCAGGTGAACGTGTTGGCAACTATTTCACAACTGAATTCCCCATGTGGAGCCTGTTACTAATGGTATAATCTGCTAGATTATTTGATAATGAAATGATCATATCATAAAAATTTCGATTTCAAAGAACACTAATTCAGAATTATTCTTCCCATTTGGTGATCAAATATTGTTTTAATGATATATTTGATGTGCCATTCTGATAAGAAGACGTTTCTATTGCATTTCTATTGCTTTGATATTAAGTATTATTTCTTTTAAACTGCGTTACTTATTTTCTGTAGCTTCAAATAGTACAATTGGATAGATAATTCGACTTTTTGGATGTCTTGATGAATGACCTTTAGCCAGTTGACCAGGTTGGCAATGATCAATGTTGGACAATGTTTTCAAGACATCATGAATGGAAGTTATTTCTATTGCATTGCTATTGTTTTGATAATAGTAATTATTTCTTTTAAAATGCGCTGTTATTCATTTTGTGAGGCTTCATATTATACGATATTATTGGATAGATTATTCGACTTTTGCGATGACTTGATAGATGATCTTTTGCCAGTTGACCAGGCTGACAATGATCAATGTTGGATAATTGTTTCAAGACATCATGGGGGGATGGAAATTGATATTTCTATTGAATTGATATTGTCTTGATATTGAGGATTCATACTTTCAGGCTGCGGTATTTATTCTGTGTGGGCTTCAAATTGTACAATATCATTGGATAATTTGACATCAGTGATTGTCTTGATGGATGGCCTTTTGCCAGTGGACCAGGTTGGCAATGGCCAATGTTGGATAATGTTTTCAAGACATCATGGGGGAATGGAAATGGTTATTTCTATTGAAAATATGTTCTGTTAAAGTGTATTATAAATATCTTCTTGAATATGGCAAAATAATATTGAAGATATATTGGTATCAAATGAATATCCACTCTTAAATTTTCTTCATTTATGGTGTTATGAATTTATAAATAAATATTTATATTTGAATATCGATATGAAATATATTGGGGAATAGTTATTTGCTTAATTACTGCTTGATTTGTTAAATTTTAGTTGAATTTTGAATAACATAGGTGGAGTGATAGACATGAGAATTATAATGAACTTCTTGGGACCCTCCTCTTCAATCCATTTATTCTTTTCGCTTAGTTGACATCACATAGTTTCAATTCTATCAAGGTGTTATCATGGATCTAAACAGATCTTCCAACTTGTCAACAGTAAGTTTGGATTTGAATAAGAGGTAGAAGATATCTCATAGCACTCCAGAAATATGGCGTCAAGAAAATAATTGATTCTTCCACGAGGAAAATAGTTTTCTTGAATCAAATCTGTTCACTTCCCATCATTCTGTTGGCACCTTCTTAACCAATCTTGTGATTGCAGCTCTTCTTACTGTCTTCTGTAAGAAAGAAAAATCAGGAGTTAGAAGACGTCACTTCAGCCTTAAGAAATATGTAGAATGATTGAAGAGTTGACGAGGAAGTTCAAACCTCCAAGTTTCTTTTTGCCAGTTCGGTGGCTTCCAAAAAAATTGACTTATTGACCAGGGATTTGAACCCAGTCGAATAAAATCCTGGATTTAATTGTTACAGACTTCGTAACTAGGGATCATTAGAGTCTCCATTGTTTGAATTTTTCTATATTCTCTATATTCACAATGAATTTACAGCTCAAGAAACAATTCCTACTAAGTGAAAAATAGTACAAAAGTGAAATTGCACTGGTATCAGGTGGTTCTATAATACTGCATTATATTACATAGAAAATGTTGAAGTACAATATTTTCATTGATAGAGCACGCCTTTATGTGTGATAAATACACACAATTTTACACCGTAATAAAAAGAATGAATGGATAAAATAAAATTTAACCCATCGAAGTCCCCTATGGTCATGAAAGCCATTGAGATATAATTGCAAACTCCATATTCAAATACTTATACTTTTTTTAGAAGTTATGCTAAAAAAAGCTCCATTTAAAAGACAATACTTCGGGTTTAAATTTCATCCTGTTAATCTTCGAATATATAATTCAATTAGATTAAAATAGCGACCCAGACCACACCTCTGGTATCAGGTGGATAACTCGAAACGCCTACCTGGTTAACTTTTCTTGATCTATCAAGAAATTGGGTTAGACAAATATCATGGAATAGGTTAAATCAACGTTTAGTTGGTTTTTGTTCCACTAGATGGCATAGTAATTCCCTTAACCATTAGTTATTTGGTTTCTTTGCTCTTGTCCTGGTCTCCAGTGGTGCCAGACCTTTCTCTTTAGTAGTTATGTAGTTTCCCATCTAATCTGTTTCCCTCTACTTCATGCCGTTCTATTTCCCTTCTACATTTTATTCTCTACAACTTTTCATCAATCCATGTCCCATCTAATCTTCTTTTTGCTGGAAGGTTAATTCAGTTACACAGATATAAGGTTATATTTCAAACATCATGAATATACAGGAGAAAAATTATAATATTGCTTTTTACTTGTTGCGCGCAAGTAAAAAAAAAATCAAGATCATGATCTTTCCAAAAATTTGTAATTTCTACGACGTTTATTTCTAAACACCATGAAAATACATAGGAGATTCATAAAAATGAATATTAAGTTTCTCTCGACTTATACCAAAAACTGATAATTGCACATTAGAGCAAAAATACAAGTAAATACTTCTAAGTAGACACCAATTCAATGATTTCTGTTTCAAAAAATTGCTATCACACTTTGGAAGTGCAGGTAGATGATTGTGTTGAAATCACATGATTTCTTTTCCACACACAAAAAATAAATAAATAATAATTAGATCAAGAAACTTGACAGTTTTCATTCCTCATTTCGGCATCTTCCATTCTAATGGTTATTTTGGCTGAAAATTGAAGTCTTCTTTAATAACTTTGATTTCTTCTAAAGAGCGCAAATTTTCATTTTTCGTTCCAGATTCTTTTTCCAGGTGAACGTGTTGGCAACTATTTCACAACTGAATTCCCCATGTGGAGCCTGTTACTATTGGCATAATCTGTTATATCATTTGTTGATTAGTTTATCATATCATAACATTTTGGATTCAAAGAACGCTAATTCAGAATTATTCTTTCCATTTGGTGATCAAATATTATTTTAATGAGATGTTTGATATGCCATTTTATAGAAAGACATTTCTGTTGCTTTGATATTGAGGATTATTTATTTCAAACTGCGTTATTTATTTTGTGTGGGCTTAGATTGTACAATATTCATTTGATAGATAATTCGACTTTTGCATTGTTTTGATGAATGACCTTTTGCCAGTTGACCAGGTTGGCAATGATCAATGTTGGATAATGTTTTCAAGACATCATGGGGGATGGAATTTGTTTTTCTATTGCATTTTCTATTGTTTTTATATTAGTAATTATTTCTTTTAAACTGCGTTGTTATTTATTCTGTGTGGGCTTCAAATTGTACAAATTTCATTTGATAAATAACTCGATTTTTGCAATGTCTTGATGAATGATCTTTTACCAGTTGACCAAGTTGGTAATAATCAATGTTGGACAAAGTTTTCAAGACATCATGGGGGATGGAAATTGTTATTTCTATCGAATTGCTATTGTATTGATATTGCGGATTATTTCTTTTAAACTGCGTTATTTATTTTCTGTAGCTTCAAATAGTACAATTGGATAGAATATTCGACTTTTGGGATGTCTTGATGGATGGCCTTTTGCCAGTTGACCAGGTTGGCAATGGTCAATGTTGGAGAATTGTCTCAAGACATCATGGGGGATGGAAATGGTTATTTTTATTGCATTGCTATTGTTTTTGATATTGGGGATTCATAGTTTCAGACTGCGTTGTTCTCTTTGTGTGGCTTCAAATAATACAATATTGTCGCGTAGAAACTAAATTAAAGAAGAAGTCGATGCCAAAAATTAAGTTTTATTCTTAGTAAAAAAATAGTCTCGATCGACTCAGCCGAGGCGATCGAATCATATTTCTCAGAACAAAAATAACAAGTATGCAAAACAGCCTGCTTTGCATAACATAAAAATAAAATAAATGAGGTATAGGAAGAAATATTTACATATATAATAGTAAATGCCGCACTTTTCCCACCTTTGAAAAGAAACAGCGTCCCGCTGTTCAATTGAAGGTTATTGACCAATTTGCATCCGTCTAGCTCTTGATCTTGTCACAGGGCCTGATATCGGTTCTGGGTCGGAGAATCCTTGTTTCAGAACAAGTTCCTTGTTTGGAGTTGAGCCAGATATTTCTTCTTGAAGCAGTGGATCCAAATATGGCTTCATTCTAAGTACATGTACTGTGTCCCTTGTTTTACGACGTTTTGGAGAGTCAGAAATGGCCTCAATTTCGTAATTGACGGGGGACAATTTTCTTGTAATACGGTAAGGACCGAAGTATTTCTTGATTAGCTTTTCTGAGAGTCCAACCTGTCTCACTGGAATGAAGAGCCATACGAGGTCTCCCACATTATAATCCACAGGTCGATGTTTCCTGTCATAGTATTTTCTGTCTTTCTCTTGACCTCGATAGAGATGTAGTTGTGCAAGGTGTCGGGCTTCTTCAGCTGTGGTAATGAGATGTTGAACATAATCACCAACATCATCATTGTCGTGATATGGAAGGAGTGAATCTAAAGTTGTTTCGGCCTCGCGGCCATGCACTAGGAAGAAGGGGCTGAAAGCCTGTAGTTTCTTGCTTAGCGGTGTTATAAGCAAATGTTACAAATGGCAGAACTTCGTCCCAGTTTTTCTGTTCCACGTCAACGTACATGGACAACATGTCGGTCAATGTTTTGTTTAATCTTTCAGTTAGACCATTAGTCTGCGGATGATAGGCTGTAGTCTTGAGGTGATTTATTCCACTTAAATTATTTATTTGCTTAATTATTTGGGACATAAAGTTCGTACCACGGTCGGTGATGATCTGCTGAGGAGCTCCGTGTCGGAGAATAATTTCTTCGACAATAAACTTAGCAATTTCCATGGCTCCTGCGTCTGGAATCGCCTTTGTAGTTGCAAATCGCGTCATATATTCGGTGCATACAATAATCCATTTGTTGCCCCGATTCGTAACAGGAAATCTCCCTAATAAATCCATTCCTATCTTTTGAAAAGGAAAATCTGCCGGTGGGATAGGCATAAGTTGTCCAGGCGGTCGTTGTGGAACACTCTTCCTGCGCTGGCATTCTCTGCAATGCGCTATATACTGACGAATGGTCTTATACATTCCTCCCCAAAAGAATCGTTTACGTGCCCGATCATAAGTTTTGGCAAAACCCAAGTGACCAGCAGTAGGTGCATCGTGAAGATTTTTGAGGATTTCCAGCCGCATTTGCTTTGGAAGTACAAGAAGCCGTTGCCTTCCATATGGCTCGTAGTTTCTTTTATAAAGTACTCCGTCCACAACTTCGAAGCCTTTAAAAGGTCCAGTTTGTTCTATTTTGTCTATGATCTTTGCTAAATTGGGGTCTCGACTTTGTTCTGCACGAATATCAATGATCGATATTATATTGGGGAAGTCTTCTTGCTCTTCTGGTACAGGGTTCCTTGATAAACAGTCGGCGTCTTTATGTTTGCGCCCACTCTTATAGACTACGGTGATGTCGAACTCTTGCAGTCTGAGCGCCCATCTAGCGAGTCGTCCGGAAGGATCTTTAAGTCCTGCAAGCCAGCACAATGAATGATGATCTGTAACAACTGTGAAATTTCGGCCAAAAAGATAGGGTCTAAATTTGGATGTGGCCCAAACAACCGCAAGCAGTTCTTTCTCAGTGGTAGAGTAATTCTTTTCAGCCTTTGTAAGGGTCCTGGATGCATAAGCTATTGGTCTTTCAGCACCTCCTTGTATTTGGATCAACACTGCTCCAATGCCGTATCCACTGGCGTCGGTGTGTATATGGGTCTCGGCGTCTTCAATAAAGTGCCCAAGAACAGGTTCAGAGGTTAAAGCTTCTTTAAGAATCTCGAAGGCATTTTCTTGTTCTTTATTCCAACAGAATTTGGCATCGTTTTTTAAAAGGTCATTCAGGGGTTTAGCTTTGCAGGAAAAGTTTTCAACAAATCGTCTATAATAAGAGCACAGTCCTAAGAAACTTCTGACATCAGGTATACTTTTAGGAGATGGAAACTTCAAAATGGCTTCAACCTTTTCGGGGTCTGGATGTAATTCCATTTTCATTGACAACGTGTCCTAATATCTTCAATTGTCTTGAGCCAAAAAGACATTTTTCATTGTTCACATTCAATCCAGCTTGTTGAAGGCATTCTAGAACAACTTCTAACCTTTTGATATGTTCTTCAAATGAAGGACCATAAACCACTATATCATCCAAATAGCAAAGACAGATGTTCCATTTTAGTCCTTTCAAAACGGTATCCATCATCCTCTCAAAAGTAGCTGGGGCGTTACAGAGGCCAAATGGCATTACCCTAAATTCGTAGAGACCATCAGGTGTAATGAATGCCGTCTTCTCTCTATCATGCTCATCCACTTCAATTTGCCAATAGCCGGTTCTTAGATCCATACTTGAGTAATACCTGGCCCCTGATAAATTATCCAAAGCATCATCAACCCGTGGTAATGGATACACATCTTTCTTGGTGATCTTATTAAGTCGTCGATAGTCAACACAAAACCTCCAAGACCCATTCTTTTTCTTCACTTTCTTTTGGGAGGAATGTATAAGACCATTCGTCAGTATATAGCGCATTGCAGAGAATGCCAGCGCAGGAAGAGTGTTCCACAACGACCGCCTGGACAACTTATGCCTATCCCACCGGCAGATTTTCCTTTTCATTCCAGACACTCGGTAAGGCCTCTGTTTTGTTGGAGCGTGATCACCCGTGTTAATCTTATGCTTTATTTTACTTCGGGCAGGTTGGGACTTCCCAGAAAAATCAAAGACATTCGAAAATTTCTTAAGAACATTCATCATCTTATTTTGCTGATCCTCAGTAAGATTCGAGTCGATCATTGCTTCTATCTTCTGGTCCAATTTGGTAGTCCACATCTCTTCTTCTTGAATTAATTCATCGCATTTCAAGGAGCATATGGAGCCAACATCAACATCGCTCATGGTGCCAAGGGCCATACGCGAAGGGATCATCAGCGGCTTCGAGGTTCCGTTTGCTATCCACAAATCTGCTTTCCCTTGCTGAAATGTTGTAAGAAGGGAAGGTATAATAAATTCCTTCCTTATTGATAGTTCCCAATTTGGGCAGATTAAAACATCTCTATTTTCCTGAAGTGGTGTACCCACTACTGATATCTTACAACTTGACTTAGGTGGAATTACATAATTATCAGCAGAGTATACATCAAGATTAATTTGGTCATCATTTATTGGTAGTGTTTCTTCCAAATACAATTCTTGATGACCACAATCAATAACCGCTCTCGTTGCTTTGAAGAAATCCCACCCCAAAATTATGTCGTGGCTGCAATCAGGAATCACGATGAATTCAAAGGTTGTGGTGAGATCATTGATATGGACCTTTAGTGAACATTTTCCCAAAGTTTTAACAAGCTTTCCATTGGCGACTTTAACGACTGGTCCAGATTCAACAAAAAATGGAGTTCTCAGAAGTCTTCTAAACTTTTCTGAAACCACGGAATAATCTGCGCCCGAGTCTATCAATATTGTAGTTTCCAGTCCATTAATGTTCCCTTTTATACAATTCCGTTTTAATTTAGCAGACGTCGATGATGGAGGATTTTCAAAACCTGCGGCCTCACCCCCCATATAGGTCGCGCATCCTAGTTTTCCTCATTTTGGCGTCGGGGTGAGCGGCTTGACAAACGACCTGCCCCTGGCGATTGGCTTCTTCGTCTTGGCATCCTTCCTCTGCCTGGATATGGTGATGCGCTGCGGCCAAAACCTCCGGGTCTAGGGAGAGTTGGAAAATCGTCAATTAAATCGTAGGGTCTTTGTGGGGTTGCATTGTCGGCTGATGGAAGTGTTCTTCTTGATCTGGCTTCCTCAAAAGTACGTCTTCTTTCCCGACAGTAACGTAAGACATGTCCTGGCTTCCCGCAATGGAAACAGATAGGTTGGTTATCAGCCGTTCGCCATTGGTCAGATGTTCTGGGGGCATATGGAGTGTAGTCATCTTCTCGTCGAAATCTTGGTACAAACGTTCTCCTTCTTTGAGATTGAATATTTCGCCTTGTAATTGGGGCGAGTACTTGTTGCACCTCCTCTTTAACTATGGCCTCCAATGAATTCACGTCACTTGTCCCAAAGGGTTCCACCTCGGTCATTTTAGGCATAAATTTTTGCAACTCCTCCTGGACAATCCGTCGAATCCTTAGAGCCAAATCTTCTTCAAAGTCCGACGAGATCGGAGTCACGTTTGGTAATCTTTCATAACGTGTTCTTTTAATGCGGCGTTGTTTCATGTTTTCCAGCTGTCGGCAAAATTTCACCAGCTCGTCAACAGTTGTGGGATCTTTGACAATTAGAGTCTGGTAGAAATCTTCGGCAATCCCCTTCATCAAATGTCCAACTTTTTCTTCCTCCTCCATTTCGGGGTTAACTCGTGAGCACAGTGATAGGATTTCTTGGATGTATGATTCAGTTGTCTCTCCAGGCTTTTGAGCTCTGGTCTTTAGTGTCATTTCGGCTCGTCGAGTAAGTTCTTCTTTTTTTCCAAACACTTCACAAAGATTCGTTTTGAATTGAGTCCATGAATCAATAATGTCCTCGTTGTTATCAAACCACTGGGCGGCTGTTCCCTCGAGGTAGAATACAACATTGGCAAGGCTTTGAGTCTCATCCCATTTGTTGTATTTTGCGACCCTTTCAAACATTTTGATCCATCTCTGGGGATCTTGAGCACTCTCGCCGGAGAAAGTCGGAGGATTCCTTGGGATATGACAGGCGTATGATTGTGATCCAGCATTTGTTCCGAAAACTTCGGGAGTTCCAGAAGCTTCAGTTTTCACCATCCTTGTGCTGCTTGGCAGATCCTCAAATCCGTATTGGGGTTGTAGGCCTTGCAATCGGAAGCTTCTTCTAAGTGCCGTCTTGGATTTACCCGGAATCTCCACCAAAAATGTCGCGTAGAAACTAAATTAAAGAAGAAGTCGATGCCAAAAATTAAGTTTTATTCTTAGTAAAAAAATAGTCTCGATCGACTCAGCCGAGGCGATCGAATCATATTTCTCAGAACAAAAATAACAAGTATGCAAAACAGCCTGCTTTGCATAACATAAAAATAAAATAAATGAGATATAGGAAGAAATATTTACATATATAATAGTAAATGCCGCAATATTATTGAATAGATAATTTGACTTTAGTGATTGCCTTGATGGATGGCCTTTTGCCAGTGGACCAGGTTGGCAATGGCCAATGTTGGACAATGTTTTCAAGACATCATGGGGGGATGAAATGATTATTTCTATTGAAAATATGTTCTGAAGGGTTTTATAAATATCTTCTTGAATATGGCAAAATAATATTGAAGCTATATTGGTATCAAATGAATATCCTCTCTTAAATATTCTTCAATTATGGTGTTAATAAATAAATATTTGTAAATTAAATTTTATTGCTATCTATCGTTAAAATTTTACACAAATAAATTTACTGGCAATGCGTTTCTTTTAAATATAATCAAATATTATCTCTACAGACCTTACTGCAATGATATGAGTTATTGAATGAGAGGGCTTGGCTCATCAGTAGTGAACCCTCTCAGCGGTTTCGCCAAATTAATCTCTAGACCGCTCTACTATTGTATTGGACTGGTTTTGTTATATACACTGCATTTTCTATGGAAGGCAGCTGCCTAAGTGGAGCGGCTTCTAACGGGGGTGAGGTCGCCATTGAGGAAAATTCTCCAGGGTATATCGCCGCTAAATTAAAAGAAAATGTTATTATGGTCGAAATAAATGGACGCAAAATTAAAGCATTGGTGGATTCAGGAGCCGACTTTTCTGTTATTTCAGACAAATTTCGACGCGAACTAAAGACACCTCTCTTCAAAGAACCAGGTCCCATTCTTAAAGCCGCAAACAAAAATTTAATAGAAACCATAGGAAAATGTGTCCTGAACATAGAAGTTAATGGTCTGAATATCTCATTTGAATTCGTTGTTATGGTGGAATGCAGCCATGACATCATATTTGGATGGGACTTCTTCAAGGCCACCGAGGCCGTCATTGATTGTGGCAGAAATGAACTCCATCTCGGGGAAACCTCCGTCCTGGAATCTCGAGAGGAGGAAAACCAGAGATTGTTTGCTTCCGACGACTCTCTCTCTCTTCGTCATCCCGCCTAAATCAATAAAGAAGATCAGTGTGATAAACGAAGAAATATGTGGTGTTAGAGATGTTTTAGTCTCAACTTCTAAGGACTTATTATTAAGAAAGGAAGTTCTTATACCAAACTCATTGGTTACATTTCGACACGGCCGAGGTAGCATTTGGGTGGCGAATGGAGCGTCTTGGCCGCAACTGATTCCATCAGGAATGAATATGTGCACCATGGAAAGTTATGAGAATGGGAATATCTGCAGTCTTATTGAATCCAGCGATGAGTTACAAGAAACGCAGCTAAAGTCACGTGAATGGTCACAGAAGATAAACCTTACTCTAGATCCAGGGCTGTCTGAAATTCAAAGGTTACAGCTTGTTTCTTGCCTTGACGAGTTTATTGACATATTTGACTTTGGGAGTACTCCTATTAAGCCCACCAGTACTGTGAAGCACAAGATAAACACAGGAGACCACTCTCCTATCAAACAGCGGCCCTATAGAGTAGCACCAAGTGAACGACGACTAATTCAAGATGAAGTGAACAAGATGATTGAAAATCACATCGTGAAGCCTCTGAAAGTCCTTGGTCATCTCCAGTTATTCTAGTTCGAAAGAAACATGGGACCTGTAGATGTTGCGTTGATTACCGTCGATTAAATGAGATAACAAAAAAAGATGTTTACCCGCTGCCACGCATTGACGATGCCTTGGACAGTTTAGCTGGCTCTAGTTACTTCTCCACGATGGATCTTCGGTCCGGGTATTGGCAGATTGAAGTGGACGAAAAAGACAGGGAGAAAACTGCCTTCATCACTCCAGATGGGCTATATGAATTCCGAAAAATGCCTTTCGGTCTATGCAACGCTCCAGCAACGTTTGAAAGGATGATAGATAGTGTTCTGGGCAGTCTTAAAGGGAACTGTGCTGAGAACATGTACGATAACATGTACGTATGTTTTCCCACGTGACGCAGCGGAGCGTGACCTTGCCTGCACGGGTGAGTGAGTTGTTGTTTTGAACTCTGTATGGATGGACATTAAAACATGGTGGCAGCGATAACTGGATAAAATACGAACCCGTATATTGCAAAATATCGATTTTTGAGTACCTTGGAAGATAATTCAACATGGCTCAGATTCAACCTCCAGAAACTTTCGACTTCTCGACTCCCAACGAATGGCCCAAATGGAGGAAGAGATTCGAACGATACCTCGTGGTCAGTGGAATGAAGAAGAAAGAGGAGGCGGACAAGATCGATTTGTTCATGTACTTGATGGGTGACCGCGCGGATGATATATTCAGGACCTTCAAGTTCGAAAAGGAGGAAGAGGCAACGAAAATTGATTCCGTCCTCAAGGCGTTCGACAGCCACTTCTGTGTCAGGAAGAATATTATCTACGAACGTGCGAAATTTAATTCAAGAATCCAAGAGGATCGGGAGCCAGTGGACGAATTCATCACTTCATTGTACAAATTGGCTGATAGTTGCGAATTTGAGGGTCTTCATGAGCAGTTGATCCGTGACCGAATAGTGGTTGGAGTGAGGGATAAAGCTTTATCTGAAAGAATGCAGTTGGACAGCGAACTGACTTTGGAAAAGGCGGTGAAAATGGTTCGACAGCAGGAAGCCGTTCGACAGCAGCAAGTCGACTTGCAGCGTCCCTCAACAAGCCAAAAGGTCAATCAGGTGAAGTTCAACTCGAAGAAACAATCACCGAAACAACAACAGCAGCCTTCGAGGAAGAAGGACAAGTCAGCCAAAACAAGATCACGATGTCCAAAATGCGGAGGTTTCACCCACAGGGAAGGACAGGCTTGCCGTGCTGAAGGACAAAGATGTAACCTATGTTCAAAAACTGGCCATTTTGCAAATTGCTGTCCAGATAAGCAGGCGAAGACTGCGGAAGTCAAAGCAGTTTCTGAACTTGATGAAGAAATTGGTTTTCTCCTGGAGGTCTCAGCTGTGGAGGATTCATCTAATCTCGATGATGATGAAGGCGAGTGCAGGAGGCGATGGACAGCAGAAATCCAAGTGAACGGGAAACAGGTGAAGTTCAAGCTCGACTCCCAGGCGGATGTTACATGTGTTCCTCTGTGTCTCTTCAAGAAGATAATGGGACAGCAACGACTAGTGGAAAGTGATATCAACCTTAGAGCTGCTGAATTCTCCAAACTTCAGACTGTGGGTATGTTTATTTCAACGCTGCGAAATGGCAATTATGAAATCAAGGAGAAGATTTATGTCATTCGTCGTTTGAGTGAACCTCTTCTGAGTCGCCGGGCATGTGAGCTCTTGAACCTGGCGAGGCGGATTGAAGTGGTTACGACGAGAATTAACCCGAACAAGGAATTCCCTGAAGTATTTGAAGGACTGGGACAGATCGGAAACCCTTACGAAATCAAATTGAAACCTGGAGCAAAACCATATGCTGTGCATACTCCTCGACGGGTACCAATACCTTCGATGGAAAAGCTCAAGACAAGATTGGACATCCCTGGAAAGGAGCTGCTCGACGCCGATGCATTATCCAGACAACCACTTCTTACAACCGAGGGAGGTGAAGACGAACGGCCAACCTCAGCGCATATAAATGCAGTTCTCTCGAGTATAACCGACAAAGACGAGATGTTGACGAAGATTTTTGAAGCTCAACAAGAAGATACGACCCTGAAAGCAGTAGTCAACTACCTTGAGAAGGCTGGCCAGATAAGAAGAAAATGTCACAGGCTCTGCTCTCTTATTGGCATGTCAAGGATGAACTCGGCTTTCAAAATGGACTACTGATGCGTAGCTGTCGTCTTGTTATTCCAGCAAGTATGAAACTGGAGATCCTAGATAAGTTGCACGCTGGGCACTTCGGGATTACAAAAACAAGACTTCGCGCACGTGAGACGGTATGGTGGCCTGGAATTTCGGAAGAGATCGCGGAAACGGTCAGAAAGTGCAGTGTCTGTATCCAGGAAGCCGTCTCAAAACATGAATCTTTGATACCAACCAACTTTCCTACACGACCGTGGCAAAAGATTGGAATGGATTTGTTCAAGTTCGAGAATAAGTGGTATCTAGTCGTCATTGACTATTATTCTCGATTTCCTGAAGTGGTTTAGCTGGATCGGCTCACAGCCAATGTGGTGGTGCGTAGTTGCAAATCCATATTTTCCCGACATGGAATACCAGAAACTGTTGTAAGCGATAATGGGACGCAATTTGGAGCTGCTCGTGAGTTTGCAAATTTCGCAAGGCAGCACGGATTCACACATGTCACTTCAAGTCCTCGATTCCCGCAGAGCAATGGGATGGCAGAAGCAGGTGTGAAAATTGCTAAGTTGATCCTCAAGAAAAATCAAGACCCATCGCTTGGACTCCTGGAGTATCGATCGACCCCTTTGGAGAACGGTTACAGCCCTGCTGAGCTTCTCATGGGAAGTAAACTCCGAACGACCTTGCCAATTGCACCAGAGAATCTTAATCCAAGGTTGGTGGACTCTCAGACCCTGAAAAGAAAGGAGGGGAGAAGGAGAAAGGAAATGAAATCCAGATATGATCGACGCTGCGGAGCTACGGACATGGAGGAGCTATCCGAAGGTGACACGGTTTGGATTACAGATATGCGAACCTGGGGGATTGTAAAGCAGAAAGCATCGACACCAAGGTCATATATGGTTGATACTCCAGTTGGGACTTTACATCGAAACAGGTTCCATATACGAAAAGGAGATACAGTGCAATATCCAGCCGACCCATCGACGCCGACCTTTTCTGGGGAGGAACTGGTGGAAAATGAAAAGACCCCAGTTGTGGATTTTTCCTCTAACGACTCAGAAGACGGCCAGATAAGAACCCGGAGTGGACGAATTGTTAAACCTGTGGATCGCCTTCATTATTAATTATATTATGCATTTAAAGTTTGTAATGTATATATATATTTTAAATCTTAAAAAGGGGGATGTGCTGAGAACATGTAAGATAACATGTACGTATGTTTTCCCACGTGACGCAGCGGAGCGTGACCTTGCATGCACGGGTGAGTGAGTTGTTGTTTTGAACTCTGTATGGATGGACATTAAAACAGGAACATGTGCCTTTGCTACCTGGACGACATCGTAGTTTACGCACCTACCTTTGAGGAACATCTACGTCGTCTACAACTTGTATTAAGGTGCATCCAGAAAGCTGGACTAAGCTTGAACCACAAAAAGTGTCTTTTTGGATCAAGGAGGATAAAGATTTTAGGACACCTTGTTGACGCCAATGAAATTCATCCAGATAAAGTTGAAGCCGTCTCTAATTTCCGAGGCCAAAGAATATCTCTGAACTGAGGAGATTTCTTGGATTATGTTCCTATTACCGAAGATTTATTGAAAATTTTGCTGACAAAGCTAGATCTTTGCATGACATACTGAAGACTGAAAAACAATTCTATTGGGATGCAGCTCAAGAGAAAGCGTTTGAAGTCCTTAAAACAGCTCTAATTTCAGAGCCTGTCTTGGGACACTTCGATGAATCCTCTGATACCCATCTACACATGGATGCAAGCGGACATGGTATTGGAGCTGTTCTTCTACAAATACAAGGTGGAAAGGAGCGGCCTATAGCCTATGCATCTAGAAGCTTGACAAAGGCTGAACATAACTATTCTACAACAGAAAAAGAATGCCTTGCTGTAGTCTGGTCTATTAGCAAATTCCGTCCATATTTGTTTGGTCGACCATTCACGGTTGTCACTGACCATCATTCTCTATGTTGGTTGGTAGGGCAGAAAGATCCTTCTGGCCGTTTGGCAAGATGGGCGCTGAAGTTGCAAGAATTTGACGTGACCGTTATCTACAAGAGCGGACGCAAACATAAGGATGCCGATTGTCTGTCAAGGAGCCCGCTTGAGACGATCAACCAAGTGCTGTGATGTCACTAACCAACGTCGATATAGAGCAGACTAAAGACCCGGATTTAGCTAAAATAATCGATAATTTAAACTCGGGATACACCAGAAAGGAATTCAGCATTATCGACGGCATCTTATACAAGAAAAACTATAGCACAACTGGAAGACCCTGGCTTATGATGATTCCTAAACACTTAAGATAGGAAGTTATGGCAGATTTACATGACGCTCCTACAGCTGGGCATTTGGGTTTCGCCCGAACGTATGACAAAGTGAAGAAACGATTCTATTGCCTGGCCTTTATAGAACTGTTCGCCAATATGTAAGCCATTGTCGGGAGTGTCAACGAAGGAAGAAATTACCTAGACGTTCGGCTGGACAACTTGTATCCATACCACCTGTAGAAAAGCCATTCCATAAGGTCGGGCTCGATCTCCTTGGAAGATTTCCAGTTTCTAAAGATGGAAACCGTTGGATCATTGTGTGCACCGATTATATGACAAGGTATGCCATAACGAAAACGATCCCAGACGGAGGAGCAATCGAAACAGCTAAGTTCCTGGTTGAAGATGTTATCCTGAAGCATGGAGTTCCTAGAGAAATGATAACAGATCGCGGAAGAAATTTCATTTCTCAAGTAATAAAAGAGATCAATGCTCTGTGCGGAATTGTGCACAGATTTACAACAGCCTACCATCCCCAGACCAACGGCCTGACTGAAAGGTTCAACAAAACTCTGGGAGACATGTTGTCCATGTACACAGGTGTCGAGCAGAAGGACTGGGACCAAGTTTTACCCTACGTAACTTTTGCTTACAACACTGCTAAACAGGAGGCGACCGGCTACACTCCGTTCTTTCTTGTCCACGCCCGCGAGGCCGAGACCTACATCGATGCCGTACTACCCTACCTACCAGATGAGATCTCTGACGACTACATTGGAGAACTTGTGACCAGAGCTGAGGAAGCGCGTCAACTCTCCCGATCACGCCTTCTACAATCACAGGCGAAAGACCGTAGACTTTACGACCAGAAACATACTCCAGTCTATTACCAGAAGGATGATCTTGTGTGTGTTTTTACTCCCATCCGAAAAGTAGGGCTCTCAGAAAAGCTACTGAAGAGATACTTCGGTCCCTACAAGGTGACCAGAAGCTTTCAGAAGTTACGTATGAAGTAGAGCCTGTGGACCCGTCTCCCCGATCACGGAAATCCAAGGATATCGTTCATGTCATTCAGATGAAGCCCTACCTGGACCCTGAAGAACAACATTCCATTCTGCTAGGGAACACAGGCCGTGATAGATTTCCTTCCAGAACAAGGGCTGAGACAAGCTAATCAGCGGGTCGCTGTTTTTTCTAAAGAGGGGGTAATGTCAAGTAGCTCCATCCAGATGGGACAACTGTCAATCATCCCTGGACCCCGGGGGGGACCACAGGTTTGGGGGCTTCTGGGAAGCTGATCTGTAAATAAGGAAAACGGGACGGTGGCTAACGCCGTTCATTCAGGATTAGCTTTAACTTGGGGTAAGTTGTACTCCCTCTCTTCCCCTATAAATACCCCTTATAATAAATTATTTATTCCCAAATTTGCCCTTGCTTTATTTATCTCCGCGACAATATATATAGCGTTAAATTTTTCCTATATTTCCGCTACAAGTTGCTTCATAAGATAAAAGAAAGAGGTTTGCCAAAAATTATTTTTATTTATTTTTTATAAATGTAAAAAAAGAGAGAGAGAGAGAGAGATAAACACTAACTCATAATAATTTGTAAATACTAGAGATAATTATCACAGATTTAACCATTTTTAAATATATTTATAATTATCTTTCTAACCTGGAAGAATCAGGTTCCTAATATATCCAATTGTTTCTTTTTTTGAATTTATTTATTTTCTTGTATATATATGTTTATAACTGCTTCTGTTGAAAAATGTAAATGGAAGAAATTATCCCTACCCGGATATCGCGTTTGGCGTGTTGAAATATAAATAAATAAAAAAAAACACTAAATATAATTCAAAATCATTTTTGACTTTTTATTCAAATATTATTTCTTGTTGAATGTATAACTCCGCAGGAAGAGTTTTTCAAAAATATCTTCAGATGGATGAAGTTTCCAAAATTAATTATAATTGGTTATTTTAAAACCTTTTAGCTATTTGAGAGCTAAAATTATTTCATTCGTTTTCTTGACCGAACTTTTCCAAAAATTGTTTCTTGTTGAAAATTCTTTTCAGGAACATTTTCAAATTCTTGTTGAATATCTTAGCAGGAACATTAAACATATTTTTTTTCAACGATAAATATAAGTTGAAAAACGTTTCCAAAAATTTGTATATTCCATCAGGTTATATTTCAAACATCATGAATATACAGGAGATATAATATTGCTTTTTACTTGTTGCGCGCAAGTAAAAAAAAAAATCAAGATCTTGATCTTTCCAAAAATTTTTATTTCCACGACGTTTATTTCTAAACACCATGAAAATACATAGGAGATTCATAAAAATGAATATTAAGTCTCTCGACTTATTCCAAAAATTGATAATTGCACATTAGAGCAAAATACAAGAAAAAACTTGCAAGTTGAAACCAATTCAATGATTTCAGTTTCAAAAAATTGCCATAACACTTTAGAAGTGCAGGTAGATGATTGTGTTGAAATCACATGATTTCTTTTCCAAAAAAAAAAAATTGTATTTAGATCAAGAAACTTGGCCGTTTTCATTCCTCATTTCGGCATCTTCCATTCTAATGGTTATTTTGGCTGAAAATTGAAGTCTTCTTCAATAACTTTGATTTCTTCTAAAGAGCGCAAATTTTCATTTTTCGTTCCAGATTCTTTTTCCAGGTGAACGTGTTGGCAATTATTTCACAACTGAATTCCCCCTGTGGAGCCTATTACTATTGGTATAATATGTTATATCATTTATTGATGAGTTTATCATATCACAACATTTTCGATTTCGAAGAACGCTAATTCAGAATTATTCTTCCCATTTAGTGATCAAATAATGTTTTAATGAGATATTTGATGTGCCATTTGATAAGAAGACATTTTCTATTGATTTGATATTGAGGATTATTTCTTTTAAACTGCGTTGTTCATTTTCTGTAGCTTCAATAGTACAATTTGATAGATAATTCGACTTTTGGGATGTCTTGATAGATGATCTTTTGCCAGTTGACCAGGCTGGCAAAGATCAATGTTGGATAAAGATTTCAAGACATCATGGGGGGATGGAAATTGTTATTTCTATTGCATTGCCATTGTTTTGATATTGAGGATCATACTTTCACACTGCCTTATTCATTTTGTGTGGCTTCAAATTGTATGAATTTTTGAGATGTCTTGATGATGACCTTTTGCCAGTGGACCAGGTTGGCAATGATCAATGTTGGACAATGTTTTCAAGACATCATGGGATGGAAATTGTTATTTCTATTGCATTGCTATTGTTTTCATATTAGTAATTATTTCTTTTGAACTGAGTTATTCTCTGTGGCTTCAAATTTTATGGCTTTTTGCGATGACTTGATGGATGATTTTTTTGCCAGTTGACCAGGCTGACAATAATCAATGTTGGATAATGTTTTCAAGACATCATGGGGGGATGTAAATTGTTATTTCTATTGCATTGATATTGTTTTGCTATTGAGGAATATTTATTTTAAACTTCGTTATTTATTCTATGTGGGCTTCAAATTGTACAGAATTCATTTGATAGATAATTTGACTTTTGCGATGTCTTGATAGATGACCTTTTGCCAGTGGACCAGGTTGGCAATGGCCAATGTTGAAAAATGTTTTCAAGACATTATGGGGAGATGAAAATGGTGATTTCTATTAAAAATATGTTATGGTTAAAGAGTATTATAAATATCTTCTTGAATATGGCGAAATAATATTCAAGCTATTGGGGAATAGTTATTTTCTTAATTACTGCTTCATTTGTTAAATTTTAGTAGAGTTTAATGATAGATATGAGAATATGATGAACATCTTGGGACCCTCCTCAATCCATTTGTTCTTTTCGCTAGGTTTTGACATCACATAGTTTCATTTCTATCATGGTGTTATCATGGATCTAAACAGATCTTCCAACTTGTCAACTGTTAGTTAGGATTTGAATAAGAGGTAGAAGATATCTCATAGCATTCCAGAAGTATAGCATCAGGAAAATGATTGATATTTCCACGAGGAAAATAGTTTTCTTGAATGAAATCTGTTCACCTTCCCATCATGCTGTTGACACCTTCATACCCAATCTTGTGATTGCAGCTCTTCTTACTGTCTTCTGTAAGAAAGAAAAATCAGAAGTGTTAGAAGACGTCACTTCAGCCTTGAGAAATATGTAGAATGATTTATGAGTTGACGAGGAAGTTCAAACTTCCAAGTTTCTTGTCGCCAGTTCGGTGGCTTCCAAAAAAAATGACTTATTGACCAGGGATTTGAACCCAGTCTAATAAAATCCTGGATTTAATTGTTATAGACTCCGTAACTAGGGAACATTGAAATGTTCATTGTTTGAATTTTTTCTATATTCTCTATATTCACAATGAATTTAGAGCTCAAGAAACAATTCCTACTAAGTGAAAAATAGTACAAAAGTGAAATTGTACTGGTATCAGGTGGATAACTCGAAACACGTACATTGTTAACTTTTCTTGATCTATCAAGAAATTGGGTTAGCCAAATATCATGGAACAAGTTAAATCAACGTTTAATTCATTTTTGTTCCGCTAGATGGCATAGTAATTCCCCTAACCATAGTTATTTGGTTTCTTTGCACTTGTTCTGGTCTCCAGTGGTGCCAGACCTTTCTCTTTAGTAGTTATCGTAGTTTCCCATCTAATCCGTTTCCTTCTACTTCATGCGGTTCTATTTCCCTTCTACATTTTATTCTCTACAACTTTTCATCAATCCATGTCCCATCTAATCTTCTTTTTGCTGGAAGGTAATTTAATTACACAAATATCGACGCTTAACCTCACTCAGGCAGCTTTTTAATTCGATAAAAAACATTAATTTTTATTCATATAAAATATTATAGCGAAGTATTTGTTATTTTATACAAGCATTTATTATTTCACACTAGTATTAACAGAGTATCATTTTTATGTTCATATTTTACTACTCTGTAAACTTCCGTCATTTCTTATCTTTTGTTCATCCTTCATAATTTGTTCTTGTCTTAAATAAATTGCTGTGTGACCCCGAAGTTTGTCTTCCCTAATTTTCCACTTGGCAATATCTAATGAAAACAGTAGAACCTCCATTAGAGAATACATCTCTACAAAGAACAGTTTTCATCAACTAAATTATCATTTTTAATTAATTATCAGCTCTTTGGGAAGAGGACACCTCTCTTTAAAGGACAATTTGGGTCTGTAATTAGGTATTACCCTTTAGAAAGAGGTTGCACTGTATTTAAGATAAATAATATGACTAGAGACACACGCAATAGGATTGTTATGTCCTACCACCAAGATTGCATTTTCAAAGAATTTTTAGTTTCATATATATATGCTTTAAAATAAATAATAATAATAATAAAATCTAATAGATTTTACCTAACTCTTGAAGAAAAGAAGAGGTATACACCCAGATCTAACATAGAAAAAAAATGTACCAGACATCAATATGGCTCCGAAAAAAAGACGCGAGGCAAAGGGGGCAGGCAAGTAGAAATAAGAAAAATATGAATGTAAAAAAAAAAATCTGCTGACTCACTTTTTTTTTTTTTAATTTCAAAAATTTGATGAAAGATTCGGGCTCTCAGCTCTAGAAAATACCAACCGAATATTTTGAAAACAAAATGGCGGTTCTCCTGAATCAACATCGTTTTTTTTTTTTTTTTTGCAGCCATTTCTCTGTGACGGTTCTGAAAGAATATAAACAATTTGACTGTTGACTCAGTGTGGGAGGTCTTGGATCTTCAAACTGTGTGGTTATTTATTGGTTGATTGGAATTTATATTAAAACAAGAACATTGGGGCGAGGAATCTCATTCCACAAGTGTGATGGAAAAAAAAAACGGGATTATCTAAAACAAATTGCTGAATTCCTTTTATTTGTATCTATCTCTAATAGAAAACTTTAACAATACACACACCATTTCTCAGTTTCTTCAAATAAATTCCTTCATTGAATATTTTCAATTATAAGTCAGCTTCTAGCGCGCGCTCTGTTGGAAAAAAAAATGGAAAATGTTTTAAAATAATAAATCAATGATCTTAAAATACTTTTAGGCTGACAAAACTGTGATATAAAAAGAAGAAAGAAGTGATATTTTTGTTTATATAATTAGTAAGTATTATTGTTAAATGTTTTTTTTTTCTCTCTCTCTCTCTTTGAAAATAATAAATTTAAAATACTTTCTTAAAAGGTAAAATCGCCTAATTCTTTAAAACCATTTCAGCTGTAAGTAAACTTGTTATTATTTGTTTCATGGTCTGAACCATAAAAGATTCCCAACACGCTCTACACAAATAAAAAAAAACATAATAAAAACGAATAGTTATACAATTTAAAATATTAATTTGCAATTTTTATAGGATAGTCAAACGATTTTCTACCATATATTATTTTGTCGCTATTCCTTAATTCATATTCAAATTACATTTTTCAAAATCAAATGGCTTTTAACTATATTTTTTGTAACTCACTAATCTTTTTGTCAGTGAAATTATATTTTTATTATATACAGGTTTGCATTTGCACAACATTTTATACTTTAATAGTAAAATTGTCATTTTCTATCAATATTTTTTCGTTTTTTTTTTTTTTTACATTTTAGCAATTATTTTATGAATATTTTTATTTTTCTTTGTGAAATTGGCCTATTTTAGACATTTTTATGTTTTAACCAAGCATTAGAAATAGAGCATTTGAATTTTTCTCAAGTTAACCACTGTTTAATATGGCGTTAATTTTTTCTATATTTCCACTTCAAGTTTCTTCATAACATAAAAGAAAGAGGTTTGCCAAAAATTATTTATATTTGTTTGTTTTTTATAAATGTAAAAAAAAAAGAGAGTGATAGAGATAAACACTAACTCATAATAATTTGTAAATACTAGAGATAATTATCACGGATTTAACCATTTTTGTAAATATATTTATGATTATCTTTCTAACATGTAAAGATCAGGGGGGTTCCTAATATATCCAATTGTTTCTTTTTTTTATTTATTTATTTTCTTGTATATATATATATATATAATGTTTATAACAGCTTCTGTTTAAAAATGTAAATGGAAGGAATTATCCCTAGCCGAGATATCGCGTTTTGCGTGTTGAAATAAAAAAAACGAACACTAAATATAATTCAAAATCATTCTTGATTTTTTATTCAAAAATTATTTCTTGTTGAATATATAACTCCGCAGGAAGAGTTTTTCAAAAATATCTTCAGATGGATGAAGTTTCCAAAAATTAATTATAATTGGTTGTTTTAGAACCTTTTAGCTATTTGAGAGCTAAAATTATTTTAGTCGTTTTCTTGACCGAACTTTCCAAAAATTGTTTCTTGTTGAAAATTCTTTTCAGGAACATTTTCAAATTCTTGTTGAATATCTAAGCAGGAACATTAAACATATTTTTTATTTTAGTCGTTTTCTTGACCGAACTTTTCCAAAAATTGTTTCTTGTTGAAAATTCTTTTCAGGAACATTTTCAAATTCTTGTTGAATATCTAAGCAGGAACATTAAACATTTTTTTTTTTCAACAATAAATATAAGTTGAAAAACCTTTCCAAAAATTTGTATATTCCATCAAGTTATATTTCAAACCTCATGAATATACAGAAGATAAAGATAATATTGCTTTTTACTTGTTGCGCGCAAGTAAAAAAAATCAAGATCTTGATATTTCCAAAAATTTGTATTTTCTACGACGTTTACTTCTAAACACCATGAAAATACATTGGAGATTCATAAAAATGAATATTAAGTCTCTCTCGACTTATTCCAAAAATTGATAATTGCACATTAGAGCAAATACAAGTGAAAACTTGTAAGTTGAAACCAATTCAATGATTTCTGTTTAAAAAAATTGCTATCACACTTTGGAAGTGCAGTGATTGTGTTGAAATCACATGATTTCTTTTCCAAAAAATAAATAATAATTAGATCAAGAAACTTGGCCGTTTTCATTCCTCGTTTCGGCATCTTTCATCCTGATGGTTATTTTGGCTGAAAAGTGAAGACTTCTTTAATAACTTTGATTTCTTCTGAAGAGCGCAAATCTTCCATTTTCGTTCCAGATTCTTTTTCCAGGTGAACGTGAAGGAAACTATTTCAGAACTGAATTCCCCATGTGGAAACTATTACTAATGGTATAAGCTGTTAGATTATTTGATAATGAAATGATCATATCTTAAAAATTTCAATTTCATAGAAGGCTAATTCAGAATTATTCTTCCCATTTGGTGATCAAATATTGTTTTAATGAGTTGTTTGATGTACCATTTTGATAAGAAGACATTTCTATTGCATTGATATTGAGGATTATTTCTTTTAAACTGCGGTATTCATTTTCTGTAGCTTCAAATAGTACAATTGGATAGATAATTTGACTTTTGGGATGTCTTGATGAATGATCTTTTGCCAGTTGACCAGGTTGGCAATGATCAATGTTGGACAATGTTTTCAAGACATCATGGGGATGGAATTTGTTATTTCTATTGCATTACTATTGTTTTGATATTAGTAATTATTTCTTTTAAACTGCGTTGTTCATTTTCTGTAGCTTCAAATAGTAAAATATTCATTTGATTATTCCGCTTTTGTGATGTCTTGATGGATGGCCGTTTGCCAGTTGACCAGGTTGGCAATGGGCAATGTTGGATAATGTTTTCAAAACATCATGGGGGGATGGAAATTCTTATTTCTATTGAATTGCTATTGTTTTGATAATATTTCTTTTACACTGCGTTATTCATTTTGTGTAGCTTCAAATTGTATGACTTTTTGCGATGTCTTGATGATGACCTTTAGCCAGTGGACCAGGCTGACAATGATCAATGTTGGACAATGTTTTCAAGACATCATGGAGGATGGAAATGGTTATTTCTATTGCATTGCTATTGAGGAGTTTTTCTTTTAAACTTCGGTATTCATTTTGTGTGGGCTTCAAATTCTACAATATTCATTTGATAGATAATTTGACTTTTGGGATGTCTTGATGGATGGCCTTTTGCCAGTTGACCAGGTTGGCAATGGCCAATGTTGGACAATGTTTTCAAGACATCATGGGGCGATGGAAATCTTTTCGCTTAGTTGACATCACATAGTTTTAATTCTATCATGGTGTTATCATGGATCTAAACAGATCTTCCAACTTGTCAACTCAAAGTTAGGATTTGAATAAGAGATAGAAGATATCTCATAGCATTCCAGAAATATGGCATCAGGAAAATATCTGATAATTCCACGAGGAATATAGTTTTCTTGAATGAAATCTGTTCACTTCCCATCATGCTGTTGACACCTTCATAACCAAACTTGTTATTGCAGCCCTTCTTACTGTCTTCTGTAAGGAAGAAAAATCAGGAGTTAGAAGACGTCACTTCAGCCTTAAAGATTTGTAGAATGATTGATGAGTTAACGAGGAAGTTCAAACTTCCAAGTTTCTTTTCGCCAGTTCAGTGGCTTCCAAAAAATATTGACTTATTGATCAGGGATTTGAACCCAGTCCAATAAAATCCTGGATTTAATTGTTACAGACTTCGTAACCAGGGAACATTAAAGTCTCCATTGTTTGAATTTTTTCTATATTCTTTATATTCACAATGAATTTACAGCTCAAGAAACAATTCCTACTAAGTGAAAAATAGTACAAAAGTGAAATTGTAATGGTATCAGGTGGATAAATTAAGAAAAAAAAAAGGCATCTCCTGATCAAACAACTTAAAGTTGCTGATAGCTTGCGCCATATGTCGGAATAAATATCAACTAATCCTTTATTTTATTTTTTATTATTCCAGAATTGGCCAAATAAAGAAAGGGATTTTACCCTATTCTTGAGTAATCAAAAATCAATAATTAATTTATATTTATTCTGACAGGGGCCATCAGCATCTTTTAGTTGTACAATCAGGAGATGCCTTTTTCTCTTAATCTCTTATTATATTGATAAATTTAATTTGGAAAGTTGGTGAAGGTAGAAATTACCAATATGTAAATAGATAACCAGTTATATGCACATATTGGTGGATAGGCAATAACAACCACTGTGTGCCTTCTAGTTCATTCAAACGCGATTTACGTTTTCCCGCTGGCGATTCTCCGCCAAACTCTGCTGCGGTGGCAGAGGCGCCATGTTGATCGTACATAGTGGTATATGAAAAAACAATAGTGTTAACACGTTTTCTTTGAAGTTTCTTCTAGAAAGAACGAGCTGACTCAATTCGATTCAATTAGATTTATTTCAAACAACAAAATAGAATTACACTACGATTTAATGCGATTTAGTTGTATTTATAACATAAAAGAAAACAGAAGAAAAAAACAATGGTTGCCTGCAAAGTCGGTTTTACGGGCGAAGATTTTACGTGACAACGGTAGAATATTTATTGATATGAATATATTTAAATTGCACAATAGGAACAAGGAATTGAATGAAAATAAGAATTGCACAAATTTTAACTATAGAAATATATTTTGTTTACTAAAACATTGTACATGTAAACTTAAACTTAACTAATTCCTATTTGAGTGATTTTGTTGAGGATAGGACGATGATAGGAGAAATATGAAATGAAAGGAAGTGTTTCTGCTGTAATGTGTCTTGCGAAAGTCAAGTCGATAGTTGTTCCTTTTAACGTAGTTGACTTAGAAACGTTTGATACGCAATCAAGATTATACGTATTTTTCATGAAATTAAGAAACGAGTTGTCAGGCTTTACGTTTTTGTTAAAATCACCACACAGAAGAATCGGTATACTAGAATCAACTTGCATGAACGGTGGCACGTACTGGCTGTTGTGAATGTACGGACCGAGTCCTTGCCATAGTAACATTCCAATATCCTGCATACTAGCTCCTGGATGAATATATACAGCACCGAGTATAAACTTGAAGCTAGTATTAGCGGCGAAGCAAGTAACTTCAGTCATGCACATGTCACCCTTGGTTTTAATGACACGAGTTACGTCTGTAATCGCAACTTGGAACACTTCCGCCGTAGATGTCGATGATAATTTACGATAGATCGCCACTCCACCAGCCGCGTTGGTATTTGAAATTCAAAACACTTATTCAGATCGAAGGTTCAAATTTTTGCTAAATAAATTTGAAATTAAATAAAATTTGTAATTGTAAATGATGAAGTTGAAAATTAAAACATTTACTTAAATTAGATGTTAAAATTCTTGCTCAACACAGTTTAAATAAAGTTTTCTTATATCTGCCACTTTTTCTTAATATTTGTAATTTTAAAGAATCAATTCGAAAATCAAAACATTTATTCAGATCGAAGGTTCAAATTTTTGCTAAATAAATTTGAAACTATTTAAAATTTGTAAAATAATAATTAATTAATTATTTAATTTTAAACTAATAATTTACTTAACACTATCAACATTTATCAATAGTATGACATACCCTATAAACTCAGTTTCTCAACTTTTGTGTCAATCTAACAATTAATCAATCAATCATAGTTTACGATAATGAAATATCAGTGTACAATTATTTACCTTTATTGTTGTAGTTGTTGTAAATGACGAATCTAAGCACTCCACATTTTCACTACAGACACAGCTGACGATACTTTAACCACACATGTGAACTTGTATTATGACGCTTTCTTGTTTTTCCAACGCCAAGAACGTTCGAGAAAGACAAAGACAGAGACAAGCATGCGCCGATTCAATGCGCCTAATTCTCTAGCGCTGCGCGCGCAGCACTCTCGTTCGGTGACTCATCGTAACGTTACCGGGCGTTACACTTTTTCATAAGTGACTCCCAGCCGCAACCTAATTTAAGACGTTGTCACGTCAAAAAAGAATAACGATAAGTAACAATAAAATTCTATGAATATGAATTATATTTAATTAATAAAATACAATAATAATAATAAAAAAAAACCTAACATACTCCACTCCGGTGGACTAACTTAGTCCTCAGCAAAAGGTAATGGTACTATTTTAGAGACAGTTCTAGTAAGGCGTTTTTGGTGCTTGGTCTTCACCTCGACGACTCGAACTTTTCCGTCCGCTCCCGGAAAAACTTTGGTGATGCGACCAAGGCTCCAATACATTGCTGGTGGTGATATGGTATCCTTGAGCAAGATGAGGTCACCTTCCTTGATGTTGGATGAGGATTTTTGTCATTTTAGGCGTTGTTGCAAATTATTGAGGTATTCTCGATTCCAACGTTTCCAAAATACATTTTTAATTTTTTTATTTAGGCTCCAGCGATCGAGGTAGTTTATCGGAACATCATCATCATCATTAGATTCTGGAAGGGCAGTTAAGGGTCTCCCGATTAAGAAGTGTCCTGGTGTAAGAGGATTAAAATCGTCTGAATCTGAACTTTGAAGACAAATTGGCCGCGAATTTAAACAAGCTTCTATTTGAGTTGTCAGAGTACACAGCTCTTCATATGTGAGTATCTGAGACTTTAAGCACCTGAGAAGATGAAATTTGAAAGATTTTATTCCAGCCTCCAGATACCTCCGAAATTTGGCGCGAAAGGAGGTATAAAATGCCAGTTAATTCGTTCATTAGATATGAATTTTTGAATTGTTGAAGCTTTCAATATATTAAACTGCTCTTGGAGAATGTTGTTAGCTCCCTAAAGTTGGTCCCGTTATCACTAAATATATCAAGAAGGTTTTCCTCGACGAGAAATAAACCGCTTGAGAGCTGCGAGGAAAGCCGCTGAAGATAGGTCTGATACAATTTCTATATGAATTGCTTTTGTGCAGAAACATAAAAATAAAGCAACATATGATTTTAATTTTACTTTGGATCTTTTGATGTTTGGTTTCATCAAAAACGGTCCTGCAAAGTCGATTCCAATTTTAGTGAACGGATTTGATTTTACAATTCAGTGCATAGGCAGATCTCCCATGATTTGCTTGGTAACTTGGCGTTTAGCCCTGAAACACACTATGCATTGGTGGATTATTTTCTTGGCCAAACTTCTGCCTGCAGGAATCCAATATCGTAATCGTAGTGCTGACATGGTCAGTTGAGGACCAGAATGTAAATGATCCAGATGACACTGTCGCACTATTAATTCCGTGATAAAATGATCTCTTGGCAATATTATTGGATGCTTTTCATCAAATTGCAGATTTGAATGACGCAATCTTCCTCCAACCCGTAATAGTCCAGATTCATCAATGAAAGGATTCAAAGATAAAAGCCTTGAGTTAGTTGGTAAAGATTTCTTTTGTTTGCAACAGGTAATTTCTGATTGAAATTCAGAACTTTGAATGAAACGAATGATATTGTGAATTGAACTTGTTAATTCGCTTGAAGATAGATGTCCTTTCTTTCTTTCATTGAAAGAACATTGGACATTGAATACAAATCTATAAATCCATGCTGTAATTCTAACAAGTTCGTTGATACTTGAGTATTTGAAAATGAAGTCTGGGAAAAGAAGATTAGTGGAATGAAAAACAGAGAAAGTTTTTCGTCTTTCACCTGAAATTTCTTTCGGAAAATCATATTGAGTTTGAATTGGATCTTCAAAGTTCACATCCGAGAGCCAAGTTGGTCCTCGCCACCAAAGAGAGTGATCCACCAGCTCTGAAGGAGTTATACCTCTGGAAGCGCAGTCGGCAGGATTATCTTTCGAAATGACATAATGCCAGGAAGAATGTAAAGTCAATCTTTGAACTTCAGCAATCCTATTTCCGACAAATGGTTTCCAATGTCTAGATTCAGATTTAATCCAGCTGAGAACAATTTTGGAATCTGTCCATAAAAATACTCTATCAATTTGTAAGCATAAAGAATTGCGAATAGTATCATATAAAGTTGCGAGAAGAAGAGCAGCGCACAGCTCCAGCCGTGGTATGGAAATCATTTTCAGAGGAGCTACCCTCGTCTTGGAAGCAATCAGAGAAACTTTCACTTGCCCCGATTTGAAATGAGATCTTAATAAAATACTGGCGCATATGCAACTTCTGCAGAGTCACAAAAACCATGAAGTTCAACAGAAAGTAAAGCTCCCTGCACGAGAAGTATCTAGGAATTTGAATTTTATTTAATACGGATAATTCCTTTTCGATTTTCTTCCATTGAGAGCACAAAGTATCAGGCAAAGGATCATCCCAATTCAACTTCTGTTTCCAAAGTGATTGAAGCAAAATTTTAAGACGAATAATAACGGGGACAGCCAGCTATAGGATCAAAGATTCTGGAGATGTGGGACAACAAATGTCTTTTAGAATTCGTTTGTTCTGGAATGTCATTAACAAGAAACTGAAATATTTCCAAGGAAGGATTACAACAAATACCAAGTATTTTGACAATGAATCACTCTCAAAATCCCGAAGATTATGCCTATCTTCAACCTGTTCTGAAGATCCAGAAAGGACCTCCGGGACTTTTGATCTCCATTTCTAAGAGAAAATCCCCGCTGAAGAAAGAAGATTATTGACTTCACGAATATGACATGTAGCTTCTTCAATTGTGTCTGCACCAGAAAGCAAGTCGTCGAAATAAAATCGGTCTTGTACTATTGTTGAGGCCACTGGGAAAGTTGACACCTTGTCCCTTGCAAGTTGATGTAGGGTACGCATGGCGAGAAATGGCGCACAAGACAATTCATATGTCACAGTCAGCAGTCTATAATCCAATAAAGGTTCTGGTGGGTTTTTCTCCATATAATTCTCTGGAAATCACAATCCCTAGAATCGATTCTAGTTGGCGATACATTTTCTCTATATCTCCTGAAAAAGCTATTGGGGCGTGTTCGAAATCTTATCAGAATGTTGAAGATATCCTGTTGTAGTTTTGGTCCTACACGAAGAAAGTCATTTAGAGATTTGCCATTTCTAGTTTTGCAAGATGCATCAAAAGCAACTCTCAATTTAGTGGTAGTGCTTTGCTCCTTAAAAACACAATGATGAGGTATATAATAACATTGTCCTGAAGGTGTATCCAGCTCATCACTGGAATAAGCTCCATATGATTGATTAAAATATATTCGTCCATGAAATCACAATATTGTTTTAGGATACTTGGAGATTTTTGTAATTTTCTTTCAAATTCAAAATTTTGGAATCTAACCTTCCCGTTAAATAAGCATGGAGCAAGCTCTGCTCCTATCACTAAATCAATCTGGCTAGATTTGTCAAAATTGGGGTCAGCCAACAGAAGATTTTTCAAATAAGGCCAATTATCCTTTTCTATAAAGAAATTGGGCAATTCTGATGTGATCTTATCAATGACTATAGGATTGGCGTTGAATATTAGGTTTGAGAAATGTGGGCTAAATTGGAGAGAGACCTCACCCATTGATTGTTCTACAAGTTTGTTTCCCAAACCAAAAACTGTAGTTTTACATTCAGCAAGAGGAAGATTCAATTTCTTTCAACAACTATTTGTTATAAGACACTTTTGAGAGCCTGTATCTATGAGGGCTCTACATGTTTAAAGAACCCCGTTTTCCTATTTGACCTTTATTAAAGCCGTAGAGAGTAATATCCGATCATGACTTTTGTTGTTTGCAAAACATGAGACACTGGCATGGGTCAATGGAGATATGTCCGCACAGGACTTAACATTTCTGGGTTGAACTGATGCAAAATAGTATGATGTCTCTTATTACATGATTGCAATTTTGCGTGAAGACGCATGACGATACTCTATGGTTAGATCTTAGACAGTTGTAACATAGACGATTATATTTACAAATGTCCATCTTTCAGGTAACATCATACCATTAAACTTTGGACATTTTAACAAAAATGTTCACCTTTACATAAGACGCATGACTTGACTCTGCTATCTATACTAGGAGTCAGAGGCAATGTTGCTGAATGAGAATGAGTGGATTTATTCATTTGTAGAATTGTTTTGATTTTCTTTATTCTGAAAACTCCCGAGACTTCCAGCAAATCCTTTCAGGAAAGAAATAATCTTTTCATACGATGGATATTCTTTCTCAAGCAAACACATCTCCCATTCCTTTCTTATTGAACGATCAAGTTTTGATTGAATATACGAATTAAAATCATATCCGATAAATTATACGTCCAATCGAGAATAGAGAGATTCTGAATGCTTTCGTTACAAGTGTCCAGGGATCAAGTAAATCTTAGTCGATTCTTGTTTTACATTTTTTAGATCATACAAATTTTGAATTTGTTT
>CP092881.1:468452-646240 GCA_030710605.1 Cordylochernes scorpioides
TCCAAAATGGAGGTCAACAATCATTTTCAATCCTCTGAGTCTATGTATCATCATCAATGGAGGTCAATGAATGAATGAATGGTCTAAATCATTGGTTTTCAACTGCTAATTTCCTGCATTGGGCACTTTTTCTAATTAAAAAAAAAATGCTCCAATGTCCCCCAATTCTTGCAAAAGTTTAATCCCAACAGCTAGTGCAAGTACCTAAATGGTGTTCTGACACATTTGTAAGTGCAAAATTCAAACTGCTTTTCACATGTGTAGACATGTGGTGCACTTACAGTAAAAGATGCCGCCAACTTCTACCTACCATGATTATCATGGCCTGTACCAGGTGCACTAGGGATAATAAAAAATCATCATCAATTCTCCTAGTCATCATCATCAGTGTCCCTGCGCTGAGCCCAGGCTGGGTGTATACGCAGGCGCAGGAAGAGTTCCTTGAAGCAGGAGAGGACACTCCCCATGTGCAGTGTGACCAGGAGCATGGGCAGCAGATCGACAACTCCCACACCGTCCTGCAGAAGATTGCGCAGCTCTACGCTGAACGTCTGCTCAGTGACATCACCCTGGATGTCGGCGGCCGTCTCTTCCCCGCTCACCGGCTCATCCTCTGTGCATCCTCCAATGTCTTTCAGGTGAGTCGGCAGATGTGTGTGCAATTAGCCGAGGCTTCTGGCTGATTTGCTGCACTTGAGTTACTGCACATGTTGCCAGGTTAATTACTGAACATACTGCTTGCTATTTGAATTACTACATATGTGGCTTGTATTCTGTTTGAGTGGTTGAATTTCCCTCAATTATTTATATTCATCTTTATGAAAATTCAAAACAATGCATCATAATATATTCACCTTTAAATAAATATTTTTGTACCTAGAAAAGTCAAACTAATATCACAAAATTGTATAGAGGAGCCAACACAATTTTCTATACAAGTTAGTTCTATACTAGTTCTCTATCTTAGTTAGCCACCAATACCAGTTTATATAGAGATGGTTTGATTTCAGGCCGTAGGATTCTTCAAAGTTCTAGAATGTACCATTGTGTGTTATCTTGTCTTTTATTCATCTCAGACAAAGGTGATATTGCTGATTTATAGGTGATTTTCTATTCACAGAATTGTCAGAATTTCCTATTATTACTGTGTTGGAAGAGACAGACACGTCACTCATCAATACCTTTAGTCATATATACAGAAAAGGAATGGGAAAAAGAGAGGGAGGAAGAGATTTGTGTGTGTGTGAAATCCATCATTATCACTTAGTGCCATCATTTCACCAATTTCTAAGCAATTCACTTGGTCTACCTCTTCTCCCCTTCATTCTTCAAGGTGTATCCCTCCTATATCCTATATGCATGTGAGAGAGGCTATATGCAAATATTATCCACCAGCCTTTACCTCTGACAATGTAAACACCTAGATTTCCCTCACAGCATTCTTCCGCCTTGATAAATTCAGAAAGTTGTCGGGGCGTGCAGTGGCTTCTAGAATAGAATTCACTTGATCTTCTCCACACTTGGAGTATTCCATTCTATAATATCCGTGTAAAATGGTACTGTAACTGTATTACACTGGCCAGACCACTATGGAGCATATTCTGTCTTCCCCCCCTTTGTAAGATATGCTGATGATACGTACAATTTGTATTATAGGTTAGAATCAAAAGGTAACAAGAAAATATCCAAATTTATTGAAATGTTTGTGACACATTGTTACCTTTATCAGACAAAAGAGTACTGAATGGTCACAAGCATTTCAATAATTTGGATTTGGTCTTGTTACCTTTTGGTTAGATGCACTGTTGACATGGGGTCAGAAGAGGGTAACTGTGGAGCATGGTGGGCACAGCAAGAAATCAAGTCATACAATCTTGGGTGGCCTGAATGGAATTACCTTGGTGGTGACACATGTCCAGGTGACAGATAAGTTGCCACAGAAATAACCCAGCTGACAGATGATGGCAATGGGTGATGTGCTATAGGTCTTCTTCTTCTTTCTTATCTCCACTCAATCATATTAAGGTATCAAGCTTGTAAAGCTTGAGACTTTTGATGGTGTCTGCTGGGGAAGAGTAGAGCTCATCAATGGATGAGTCAATACAGTCAATAATGTGTTTTAGGGTTGCAGGCTGAGAATTGCACTTAGTACATAGTGGGAAAACCCTGCAACTATTCTGGAAAGTCATTGTCCATAGATGACCAGATGTGCTATAGGTGATGACAATGGGAGATGTGCTATAGGTGATGCTCATGAACCCCAGTTGGAGCGAGGCCCAAGAGTCCCTCATCAGCCTCCAGGAGGAGCCACCGTGCCAGGAGGTGTTTGGTGACTTCCTGCGCTACCTGTACACAGGTCGCGTACATCTGACCCATGAGATGGCGCTGCCGTTGCTGAGACTGGCGGACAAGTACAATGTGCGGGACCTGCTGCGGCTGTGCACCAAGTACCTGTGTGGCCACGTGGTGACCGCAGCCTCCTTCGGCCAGCTGGTGTCCTGGCTCCACTACACCCGGCTCTGCTACCACGGAGACATCATGGCCACCTGCCAGGACTTCGCCATCTGGAACTTTGAGAGGCTGGCCCGCTCCCCAGACTTCCACCTGCTGGACCTGGAGCTGCTGGTGGCCCTGCTCTCCAACTCCAGCCTGGTGGTCCGGGACGAGACCACGGTCTTCTAGTGAGTCCATCTCTTGTAGATTCTATTCACCTTTACACTGGAGGTCCGGGACGAGACCACGGTCTTCTAGTGAGTCCATCTCTTGTAGATTCTATTCACCTTTACACTGGAGGTCCGGGACGAGACCACGGTCTTCTAGTGAGTCCATCTCTTGTAGATTCTATTCACCTTTACACTGGAGGTCCGGGACGAGACCACGGTCTTCTAGTGAGTCCATCTCTTGTAGATTCTATTCACCTTTACACTGGAGGTCCGGGACGAGACCACGGTCTTCTAGTGAGTCCATCTCTTGTAGATTCTATTCACCTTTACACTGGAGGTCCGGGACGAGACCACGGTCTTCTAGTGAGTCCATCTCTTGTTGATTCTATTCACCTTTACACTGGAGGTCCGGGACGAGACCACGGTCTTCTAGTGAGTCCATCTCTTGTTGATTCTATTCACCTTTACACTGGAGGTCCGGGACGAGACCACGGTCTTCTAGTGAGTCCATCTCTTGTTGATTCTATTCACCTTTACACTGGAGGTCCGGGACGAGACCACGGTCTTCTAGTGAGTCCATCTCTTGTAGATTCTATTCACCTTTACACTGGAGGTCCGGGACGAGACCACGGTCTTCTAGTGAGTCCATCTCTTGTAGATTCTATTCACCTTTACACTGGTGGTCCGGGACGAGACCACGGTCTTCTAGTGAGTCCATCTCTTGTTGATTCTATTCACCTTTACACTGGAGGTCCGGGACGAGACCACGGTCTTCTAGTGAGTCCATCTCTTGTTGATTCTATTCACCTTTACACTGGAGGTCCGGGACGAGACCACGGTCTTCTAGTGAGTCCATCTCTTGTTGATTCTATTCACCTTTACACTGGAGGTCCGGGACGAGACCACGGTCTTCTAGTGAGTCCATCTCTTGTTGATTCTATTCACCTTTACACTGGAGGTCCGGGACGAGACCACGGTCTTCTAGTGAGTCCATCTCTTGTTGATTCTATTCACCTTTACACTGGAGGTCCGGGACGAGACCACGGTCTTCTAGTGAGTCCATCTCTTGTTGATTCTATTCACCTTTACACTGGAGGTCCGGGACGAGCCCACGGTCTTCTAGTGAGTCCATCTCTTGTTGATTCTATTCACCTTTACACTGGAGGTCCGGGACGAGACCACGGTCTTCTAGTGAGTCCATCTCTTGTTGATTCTATTCACCTTTACACTGGAGGTCCGGGACGAGCCCACGGTCTTCTAGTGAGTCCATCTCTTGTTGATTCTATTCACCTTTACACTGGAGGTCCGGGACGAGACCACGGTCTTCTAGTGAGTCCATCTCTTGTTGATTCTATTCACCTTTACACTGGAGGTCCGGGACGAGACCACGGTCTTCTAGTGAGTCCATCTCTTGTTAATTCCCATGACATTTACACTGGTCTGGAGCATGGTCTTCTAGTGTCTAGTAGATTCTATTCACCTTTACACTGGTGGTCCGGGACGAGACCACAGTCTTCTAGTGAGTCCATCTCTTGTTAATTCCAATGACATTTACACTGGTCTGGAGCATGGTCTTCTAGTGTCTAGTAGATTCTATTCACCTTTACACTGGAGGTCCGGGACGAGACCACGGTCTTCTAGTGAGTCCATCTCTTGTTAATTCCCATGACATTTACACTGGTCTGGAGCATGGTCTTCTAGTGTCTAGTAGATTCTATTCACCTTTACACTGGTGGTCCGGGACGAGACCACAGTCTTCTAGTGAGTCCATCTCTTGTTAATTCCCATGACATTTACACTGGTCTGGAGCATGGTCTTCTAGTGTCTAGTAGATTCTATTCACCTTTACACTGGAGGTCCTGGAGGAGACCACGATCTTCTAGTGAGTCCATCTCTTGTTAATTTCTATGACATTTACACTGGTCTGGAGCATGGTCTTCTAGTGTCTAGTAGATTCTATTCACCTTTACACTGGAGGTCCTGGAGGAGACCACGATCTTCTAGTGAGTCCATCTCTTGTTAATTCCCATGACAATTACACTGGTCTGGAGCATGGTCTTCTAGTGTCTAGTAGATTCTATTCACCTTTACACTGGAGGTCCTGGAGGAGACCACGATCTTCTAGTGAGTCCATCTCTTGTTAATTCCCATGACATTTACACTGGTCTGGAGCATGGTCTTCTAGTGTCTAGTAGATTCTATTCACCTTTACACTGGTGGTCCGGGACGAGACCACGGTCTTCTAGTGAGTCCATCTCTTGTTAATTCCCATGACATTTACACTGGTCTGGAGCATGGTCTTCTAGTGTCTAGTAGATTCTATTCACCTTTACACTGGTGGTCCGGGACGAGACCACGGTCTTCTAGTGAGTCCATCTCTTGTTAATTCCCATGACATTTACACTGGTCTGGAGCATGGTCTTCTAGTGTCTAGTAGATTCTATTCACCTTTACACTGGTGGTCCGGGACGAGACCACGGTCTTCTAGTGAGTCCATCTCTTGTTAATTCCCATGACATTTACACTGGTCTGGAGCATGGTCTTCTAGTGTCTAGTAGATTCTATTCACCTTTACACTGGTGGTCCGGGACGAGACCACAGTCTTCTAGTGAGTCCATCTCTTGTTAATTCCCATGACATTTACACTGGTCTAGGGCATGGTCTTCTAGTGTCTAGTAGATTCTATTCACCTTTACACTGGTGGTCCGGGACGAGACCACGGTCTTCTAGTGAGTCCATCTCTTGTTAATTCCCATGACATTTACACTGGTCTGGAGCATGGTCTTCTAGTGTCTAGTAGATTCTATTCACCTTTACACTGGTGGTCCGGGACGAGACCACGGTCTTCTAGTGAATCCATCTCTTGTTAATTCCCATGACATTTACACTGGTCTAGGGCATGGTCTTCTAGTGTCTAGTAGATTCTATTCACCTTTACACTGGTGGTCCGGGACGAGACCACGGTCTTCTAGTGAGTCCATCTCTTGTTAATTCCCATGACATTTACACTGGTCTGGAGCATGGTCTTCTAGTGTCTAGTAGATTCTATTCACCTTTACACTGGTGGTCCGAGACGAGACCACGGTCTTCTAGTGAGTCCATCTCTTGTTAATTCCCATGACATTTACACTGGTCTAGGGCATGGTCTTCTAGTGTCTAGTAGATTCTATTCACCTTTACACTGGTGGTCCGGGACGAGACCACGGTCTTCTAGTGAGTCCATCTCTTGTTAATTTCTATGACATTTACACTGGTCTGGAGCATGGTCTTCTAGTGTCTAGTAGATTCTATTCACCTTTACACTGGTGGTCCGAGACGAGACCACGGTCTTCTAGTGAGTCCATCTCTTGTTAATTCCCATGACATTTACACTGGTCTGGAGCATGGTCTTCTAGTGTCTAGTAGATTCTATTCACCTTTACACTGGAGGTCCGAGGTGAGACCACGATCTTCTAGTGAGTCCATCTCTTGTTAATTCCCATGACATTTACACTGGTCTGGAGCATGGTCTTCTAGTGTCTAGTAGATTCTATTCACCTTTACACTGGTGGTCCGGGACGAGACCACGGTCTTCTAGTGAGTCCATCTCTTGTTAATTCCCATGACATTTACACTGGTCTGGAGCATGGTCTTCTAGTGTCTAGTAGATTCTATTCACCTTTACACTGGAGGTCCGAGGTGAGACCACGGTCTTCTTAGTCCAGGTGTAGACAGCCAGTGCCCCAGACTGGCTTCTGTCACTAGGCATTAAATTTTCGCGGGGGTCGGTGGAAGGAGGGTCTAAACTGTTGGTTTTCGACCGCTATGACCCGGGTTCGATTCCCGCATTGGGCACTTTTTTATGTTTAAAAAAAATGCTCCAATGGCCCCCGAATCTTTCACAAGTCCAACCCCACCAGCAAGTGCAAGTAACCAAACAGGGCTCTGGCACATTTGTAAGTGCAAAGTCGAACTGATTTTCACATGTCTAGACATGTGATGTACTTACAGTAAAAGCAGTCGCCTACTTCTACCACCACCATGATTATCATAGCCTGTACCACGTGTACTAGGGATAAGCCCAAAAAAAAAAAAGTTTTCGCTCTCTCTTTCTCACTTTAACGTTGCTCCATTAGACCTTTATCGAAAACACAAGAGATAACCAAGTATGAACAACATTGTTTCTGTCTTCTTCAAAATTAGATGGCCTTCTGTCTCCAAAAAAAAAAAAAAATGATAGCAAAGATTTTCCATTCCCTAAAGTTTTGCCCACAATGGTAATTTAACCATTTTAAACAACAGCCCAAAATTTTGCATAATTGGCTCTTTTTCTTTTAATGAAATAATAAGTTTAATTGATATTTATTCCAGTAGATGGAGCTCTGCTATCTTTTAGTCAGAATCATTATATAATTGTAAGGTGCCCCATTTGGACAGTATAGATTATGTTTCTAACCTAGGCCAACACATCCAAATGAATAAATTATGGATGACATTTTGGTGTATCAATGGTGCACCTATAATTTATTCACCTGGCTGTGTTGTTGTTACCTTCATGTACCAATACATGTGTTGGCGCAGCTGTGCAGCGGAGTGGCTCCAGGCTCAGGAGGAGAAGGTGGAGGACAACCAGGAGTTCCGGCACCTGGTATGTGAGGTGATGTCACACGTGCGGTTCTTCATGATGAGTGCCAAGCACCTGGCCGCACTCCTGCTCCACCCCTTCACCTCCCGCTTCAAGGAGATCATCACGGAGGGCATGCGCCTCGCCATGAACTTCCAGTCTCAGCGCTCCTTGCCCCAGAACTGCCCGCCCTCCGCTCTCATCCCCCGTCTCTACACGGCCGAGGTGTGGTCGGTGCACTGGACACTGGAGAACTTCCCCCTCCTCCCGGCCTACGGAGTCAGCACTCTCATGTTCTCCACCCCAGCCAGCCTGGTAGACATGGAGGCAGGTCCCACCTACGACTGGGTCCTAGAGCTCTATCCTAAGGGTGTCTGCTTCAAACGCTTCTACCTCCTCATTGTCCAGGGCACTCTGGAGATGCCAGAACATGTCTACAAGACAGTCCGACTTTCCCTTACACTGAAAGATATCGCAGACAAGATTGTCCGAGTCAACGTGGGCATTCTCATCTTCAGTTCCCAGGATGGACACGAGTACATCCACAAAGTTATAAAGAAACCCTTTGTCTTCAGCAACGACTCGCGCATGCTCAACATCGACGACCTCATCCCCTACGACGAACTTAACCATCGGACATTCACATCTCCTTATCTCATTGGTCCCGCCGGGGACAGCCTCAAAATACAGATCATCATCACACCTTCCTCCATCACCTCATAGACCCCACCTTTCTTTCTTTCTTCCCTTTTGTTTGTTTTAAACTTTTTTTTGTTTTTAAACTCTTGTTATACTGTTGACCTCTTTAAATAAATAAAAAAAATTTCATTTATATGAACATTTTATACTTTCTTTCTTTTTACCTTTTCTTAATCTAGGTTTTTTTGTTAATCATTTGGAAAGTTTTAAAAAAGTGCCATTGTTGAAAAAAAATATAATAGAAAATTTTACTTGAATAAAGTTTTTATGTATGTTTTTGTCAGAATGTGAACAGTGGCTGAAATAAATATTTTTTGATGGTTGTTAATATTTTCTTTTTTAAAGATTCTAGTATGTAATGCCATCACAGAGAGAAAGAAGTCTGCCATCATGGAGCATCATCTTTCAAACAATTCATCTTTTAATTCCAGACCAGTTTTTCTATTAGATTAGAAACCTTAGGTGAGAAAAGACCCAATTCATAAAATTGTATGAGGTCTTGATAACAGACAAAAGTAATAATTAAGTACAATTTGGATTATAGATTGTAGCTTGTACCTTGGCACCTGCAGCTCCAGAACACATTTTGGCTTGCATTAGATGCACTAAACAGGACCTTTGGGAGAGGCCACTGCTTATCATAAAACAGCTCGAGGAGAATGAACTCATGGAATTTGTGTAATCTTTACACAAGGGGATAAGAAACAGACTTTATCCAAGTAAATACATAGTGTGTGACATTTCAGTAACAACACTGTTACTGAAACATCACACACAATTTATTTACTTGGATATGTTACCTTAGGCTTCTACCTCAAATTCTTTCTCCATCAAAATGTAAATAAAGAATGTGATATTGGAAGAAGCACTACTTTATGGGGAGTAAAACATTTTATTTCAAAACATATATCGTTGAAAGATTATATGGGGTCAACATATTTTTTAAATATATCGAGTAGATGAGAAAAATCTTGTCGTTTTTGAATGTTTTTCTTAAGAGGGTTTTGAAAAATTCTCCGAGCAATACTATGTACATGGGGGAGGGGGGTTCAGACAATCATGCGGGGAGTTATGGACATGGACATGAGCTCCTGGAAGAGCAGCTTGCAGGCGTAGGGTACCTTGACCATGGAGATCTGCACATCTGGTGTCAGCTGGGTTCACACTACCCTATCAAAGGATTTTGACAAATTACAAAAAAATCATAAGAATAGTCTTCTTTCTTATCTCCACTCAATCATATTAGAGTATCAAGCTTGTAAAGCTTGAGACTTTTGATGGTGTCTGCCGGGGATGAGTAGAATTCATCAATGGTTGAGTCAATACAGTTGACAACCATCATGATAAGAATAGTAAATCATAAGAATGAGATCAGTAAATCATAAGATTTTTGGTCTTGTTACCTTTTGTTTCTACTCTATAATACAAAAATTATACTTTATAGTTTTGTAGTATGAAAATGTTAACAATGGTGTTACCATGAAACATACAGAATGGATGTCAAAATCCTTTTCCAGTTAAAAGCTTCCGTTATAACAACCAAAACCTCTTCATTGTTTCAGTGACTCGGGGGAAAGGGTCACCAAAACATCAGGATCTCTTCCTACATGCCTAGAATACTTATTTAAGGATTCTGTGTCCTAATGAATTTATCTTTTACCATTGTCCTCCTTAAAGAAAGTTTTTTTTAAGATCAGATCTAAGCAGAACTCATCAATTAAAATGGACAAGCAGAGTTTAAAAGAAAAGCTGAGAGCTCACCTGGGTCTTGTTGTTGCAGCCCTTGCACTCGTAGGTGTTGTTCCTGTTGTTGGCGATGCAGATCAGACCACAGAGGTTGCAGATGTGGACTTGGTAGGGATCCGACACCTCAAAGAGACGTTCCCGGAGGAACTGTGCTGCACCGTGGGCAATCTGGCAATCCCGTTCCATCTCACCGAAACGGAGACCTCCGTCACGGGCACGACCCTCCATGGGCTGCCTGACCAGAATCTGCAGGGGACCACGAGCTCTGGAGTGGATCTTGTCATCCACCATGTGCTTGAGACGCTGGTAGTAGGTGGGGCCCAGGAAGATCTGACAGTTGAACTTACGGCCGGAGAAGCCGTTGTACATCACCTGTGGGGGCAGACATATTGATCAACACTAGAGAATGGAATAGCCAATGTGGCTCCAAATATTAAATAACACGATAAGTTAACAATTCCTATTTATTGTGTTTAAGGGATTTCTATAAAAATAACTATGGTAAATTTGACATTTGATTATATGGCAACTTTATTTTTCTTTTGCAAAATAGAAATGCAGATATACCTCTAGAAGAGCATGCCTAAAAGCTTTTATTTGTGAAAAAGATGAAGAATCACACACAGCTTCTCTCTCTCTCTCTCTCTATATATATATATATAAAAATAAATAGTTGTATAGTTTTATAGTTAAGTATTCTATTAAAATTATCTTCATTATTTTGATTATTTAAATTCAAATTATAAAATTTGTAAATTGTTATTATTTAGTATAGATAGAGAGAAAAAAAAAATCCTTTACTTCTAAAACATCATCTAGTTAACTATATATTTATAATTAATAACAATAAAATTTAACAACGTAACGTCTTTTGTATCGGCTTTTACACGTCATTTAGACATACTCTAATCCTATATATAGAATAATAGAAGTGAGAATATATATGATAGTTAGAAAAAAGAGAGAAAGACAGAACCATGCACTATTAATCAAACTAATAATAAGAAAACAAAAAGTTTTGTAAATAAGGTAGATAAGATTGTTAGTATATATATATATATTTTTATAATTTTATATTTTATTCTTTTTTTTTAAATGATTTTTTAAATTTTTTTATTTTAAAATATGAATATAAATAGTTGTATTTAGTAAAATATCTATATTATGAATTAACTTTTATTATAAGTTTGGTTATTATGTTTTGAAACCCTAATGGTAGACCAGACATATACAAAAAACTTAAATTGGAGTAATTATTGAAAAAAGAGGTCTGCTGAACCAGGAATTCTCAAATAGAAATTCAGCTTTCAACATTTCATCCCTTCTCTATTATGTTTTAGACCTCCTTTCAACCGGATTTTATGTGTTAATATAAAGTTACTTCAGTGAAACATTTATATGAACAGATATAATGTGTACCTACCTTGTCCGCGAACGCCTTCAACTGTAAACATCTATTTCTGGATGACACATGTTGTGGGGGGGGGGGGGGGGGGGGACAAATTTAGACCTTATATTTTGAAGTTGTAGAAAAACAAGACATTCAAAGAAGAAAGAGAAGATAGTTAAGGGAAGAAATCCAAATTTTATAATCTTTACAGCCAGTTAAATTAAAATAATTGATTCAACACTTATTCATCTTTCAATATTCCTTTAAAAAGGCAAATTATTAGAGTTTAATAAAGCTATTAATTGTGAAAATTCACTTTTATTTAATTTCCATTTTCCTCCCCAGAAATTGGAGATTAAACAAAATGAATTCTATACAATATTACTTTAAAAATCTTGTGAAAAAATCTTCAAATCAGCTATTTAATTTAAGTTTAACTAATTGTTAAAGATTATAAATTTGTAGTAGTGATTATTGAAAGAAATTATAGAAAGTTGATTTAATAAATGGATACTTCCATTTATTTTTTTTAAAGTATTTTATAATTGATATACTGTTGAAATATTTTACTTGTCTGATACTAAATTTGTTTTTAATAAATTCCATGTTTAAATTTTTAACATCTTCTATGAAATTTTCTAATATATTATTTATTCTATAAAATCTTAGAAACTGACCAAAATATATACCTTTACAACAATTTAATGAAATATTAGAATTCATATTACAGTATTTTATAATATTGAAATTATAATTACTTTTTTTATTATAAATTTTAATAGCATTATTTGTAAGGTCTATATTTAGGTCTAAAAAGTTAACTTTTTTTGTTTCTATAAATTTTTTCATTGTTCTTAAGTTTCAAGTATTTAGGATAAATTTTAGGTATTAAATTTTTGAACTGTGGATTATTAAATATTATGATGTCATCTACATAACGGAACATTTGCCAGTTAACATTATTTTGTAGAAAGTATTCTCTTTCGTACCAGAATAATATTAAGTTTGCTAATAACGGACTTGAAGACGTTCCCATGGGAACTCCTTCTGATTGAATATATATTTTATTTTTAAATTCTATATAGTTAAAATTTAAAAATGTATCCAGTAGAGTTTTTGCTGTTTTAAGATCTAATTTAATTGTTTTATATCTGTTATGAATAATTTTAATGTGGAAAGTTTTGTCATTAATGATTTCGTTAAATAAATTGGTTATTTTATTATTTAGATCTCTTAAATTTATTTTAGAATATAGGTCCTCAAAGTCAAATGTGTGTACTGTTTCCATGTTTGTCCAATTGTTCATTAAATAGTTAATGATTTTTTTATTTGAGTCGATAAATTTATAATTATATTTATTAGTTTATTTATAATAAATTGTAGTGTTGAAGCTAATTGTATATCAATGTTTTTTATAACTGAATTTATACCAGATGTGATTGTTCTGAAAGAAATAGGTTTTTTGTGTAGTTTAGGAATTATATAGAACTTTGGTATGTTTGGATTTTTGTAGTGATTATAAATTTTTAGTGAATTTTCAACGTTTTTGATGTCTTTTTTGATTTTTGTGGCTGTAGTTCTAGCAAAAGTGTATTTATGATTATTATCAATTTCCTTTTTTAGTATATCGTGGTATAGATTTTTACAAATTATAGATAAGTTATTGGAACATTTATCTATAGGAGTGATAATAAAGTCCTTCTGTAAATTAATTATATTTTCTTTAAAAGAAGGAATATCTGAATTAGGTTTTGTGTATTTAAGTGTATTATTATAATAATTTATAATTTCCTTTTTAATATTATGTTTCCATTCCAGAAAAGTAAATTCTGGAATACTGTATTTTATACTAGTTTTATTTATGAAAATATCTATATCTTTTAATATAGATTTAATTGTATTATTATAATTGTGTTTAAATTATTATTAAATCAACTTTCTATAATTTCTTTCAATAATCACTACTACAAATTTATAATCTTTAACAATTAGTTAAACTTAAATTAAATAGCTGATTTGAAGATTTTTTCACAAGATTTTTAAAGTAATATTGTATAGAATTCATTTTGTTTAATCTCCAATTTCTGGGAAGGAAAATGGAAATTAAATAAAAGTGAATTTTCACAATTAATAGCTTTATTAAACTCTAATAATTTGCCTTTTTAAAGGAATATTGAAAGATGAATAAGTGTTGAATCAATTATTTTAATTTAACTGGCTGTAAAGATTATAAAATTTGGATTTCTTCTCTTAACTATCTTCTCTTTCTTCTTTGAATGTCTTGTTTTTCTACAACTTCAAAATATAAGGTCTAAATTTGTCCCCCCCCCCCCCCCCCACAACATGTGTCATCCAGAAATAGATGTTTACAGTTGAAGGCGTTCGCGGACAAGGTAGGTACACATTATATCTGTTCATATAAATGTTTCACTGAAGTAACTTTATATTAACACATAAAATCCGGTTGAAAGGAGGTCTAAAACATAATAGAGAAGGGATGAAATGTTGAAAGCTGAATTTCTATTTGAGAATTCCCGGTTCAGCAGACCTCTTTTTTCAATAATTACTCCAATTTAAGTTTTTTGTATATGTCTGGTCTACCATTAGGGTTTCAAAACATAATAACCAAACTTATAATAAAAGTTAATTCATAATATAGATATTTTACTAAATACAACTATTTATATTCATATTTTAAAATAAAAAAATTTAAAAAATCATAAAAAAAAAAAGAATAAAATATAAAATTATAAAAATATATATATATATACTAACAATCTTATCTACCTTATTTACAAAACTTTTTGTTTTCTTATTATTAGTTTGATTAATAGTGCATGGTTCTGTCTTTCTCTCTTTTTTCTAACTATCATATATATTCTCACTTCTATTATTCTATATATAGGATTAGAGTATGTCTAAATGACGTGTAAAAGCCGATACAAAAGACGTTACGTTGTTAAATTTTATTGTTATTAATTATAAATATATAATTAACTAGATGATGTTTTAGAAGTAAAGGATTTTTTTTTTCTCTCTATCTATACTAAATAATAACAATTTACAAATTTTATAATTTGAATTTAAATAATCAAAATAATGAAGATAATTTTAATAGAATACTTAACTATAAAACTATACAACTATTTATTTTTATAATTAATTTAAATTTAGCTTGCTAATCTAACCAAATCTACTTGATATGATTTATCATTCTGATCAGTTTGCTCCTTAAGTTTTAAATGTAGTATCACTGTTATATTTTTATTATATAGTTTTATCACTATATATATATATATATATATATATATATAGTTTAATATTTAGCTCTTTCAATGAGAAAAATTGATATAATGAAAAAAAGAACTTTCAGGCCCTTCAACTTCCTAATACAGTAGAACAAACTCCCTGTAAAGGACAACACCTACTTAAAGAATCAGTGTTTCCTTTAGGGAGAGGTGTCTTCTTACCGGAGAGTTACTTATTAGTGGAAATGGCAATTTGGGTGATGAAACTTGTCCTTTGTAGAGAGGTGTCATGGAGGGAACTGTATTATGAGAGAGCTATGAGAAGGGAGAGGTACCTCATTGCCTCGGAGGTGGTAGCCGTAATCCTGGAGCAAGGAGGAGACTTTCTGTACGTTGACGGTGTCGTTGAAGGGTGTGGCATCACCGATTTCTCCCTTGTTGGACGACACTTTGCCCTGGAGGCACTCGATCAAGTGACCAATGGTCATACGGGAGGGGATGGCGTGGGGGTTGATGATGATGTCTGGAGTGAGGCCCTCGCAGGTGAAGGGCATGTCTTCCTGCCGGTAGGTGATCCCGCAGGTTCCCTTCTGCCCGTGACGGGAGGCAAACTTGTCCCCGATCTGGGGGATCCTCACGGACCGCACCCGCACCTTGCAGAACTTGTAGCCCTCCGCATTGAGGGTGATCATGACCTGGTCCACGTTGCCGGTTTCACTGTTACGCAGGAAGGTGGAGGCGTCTCTCTTTGTGTATCTCTTGGCCGTGCCCTCCAGCTCATCGTCCTCCTCTGGTAGGGTGATGGTCTTCCCAATGATGACGTCGTCGCCCGACACACGCAGCCCGGGGGCAATGATGCCATCATCATCCAGCTTGTCGTAGATGGCGTGCCTCATGCCCTGGCAGGTGTCCCTGTTGGGCTTCTCAAAGGTCTCCTGCTGGTCTATCGACCGCTTGTTCTCAGCATCCTTGTAGGACCGGTAGAACACAGACCTGGACAGTTGGTGGACAAAGTTAGCTTTCTATGTGGGCATATTGCTCCCAATATTTTTTACATTGAAGTAAGGGCAGTAGAAGATTGTCTTACACTCATGGACAAAACTTAAGTGGAAAGTTTTTGATGTCAACAATAGTCTTTTTTTTTAAGAAGACAGAGGCAATTTTGTTCACACTTGGTTCTCGAATGTCTTCAATAAAAGTCACTGTGTATCAAATATCTTTCAGAGTTGTTGTTTGAAACCTAATATACATGCTAAAAGGTACAGCTTCCTCAAGTTTTGTCCATGAGTGTAATTTTTAAAATAATGGTATGTTATAAATAGTTCCAAAAATGACAGGGTACCAATTTAAATTATATATTAGAAAAACAAGGGGTAATAAGACCACATACAAATAAATAAATTGTAAGTGATGTTTCAGTAACTGTGTTGTTACCATCATCAGGCAAAAGTACTGAATGAGTTATCTATCCAAAAGAGCAATCTCCTATATACAGAATGAAAACATTAGGAGAAAATACACATGACACCTCAAGTAACTAATCCAATAAGGTCATCTAGAAACCCTACAAAACCTACTGGGGCCTGCGCACAGCACTGATACTAATTTATTAAGGGAGGATCTATCGTATTATGCCTGGCCTGAAGAACCATGCCCTTTCATTCTAATATTTAATCACTGCAGTGAAGAGGTTTGTGTGGAAATAGGTTTTAATTATTAAAAAAGGTAGCATGGAATTTTATTTCACAAATTTCAACATTTGGTGTACTTTGATGGTTATTATATTAACTGACTAGGCAGGTAACTATAGAGTACACACCTGTGCTGTCACTACTCCCAGAAAGTAAGCAACCACCACCACCCACCTGAAGAAACCTCTGTCAATAGCGGAGGCATTCAAGATGACAGAGTCCTCCTGGTTGTAGCCGGTGTAGGACATGATGGCCACGATGGAGTTGATGCCGGCGGGCAGTTCTCTGAACCTCAGGTACTCCATGGCTCGGGTGGTGACCAGCGGCTTCTGGGGGTAGTAGAGGACATGGGCCAGGGTGTCCATGCGCACGTGGAAGTTGGTGATGTACACCCCCATGGCTTGCTTGCCCATAGCAGACTGGTAGGTGTTACGGGGGCTCTGGTTGTGATCAGGGAATGGGATGATGGAGGCACACACCCCGAGGATCATGGAGGGGTGGATCTCACAGTGGGTGTAGGTGGAACAGTAGTTGGTGGCGTTGTCCTTCTCCACCAGGTCGTCTGGCATCATGGCCAGCATGATGGTCTCCTCCTCCATGGTGTCAATGTACTCCACCACCCCGTGGGCCACCAGGTCTGGCCAGCCGTACTCGTCAAACCCTCGTCCCTTGCCCTTCAGCTTCTCTATGTGGCTCTTCTTCAGAAGCAGCTTCTGGTTCTCCACAATGAGCAGAGGCCGGCAGATGCGGCCGGCGTCGGTGTAGATCCGGATCTCTCTGTCCCTGATGTCTCTCACCATGGATACCTACAGCCCACAGTGTGAGCACAACACGTGACTAGCTCAGGGCTCCTGGAGGACTTACCTCAGACACCACAATGTCCATCTCTCGTCTCAGCTTCTGCAGGGTGCTCATGAGCTGGTCAGGATCCCTGTGGATGCCCACCCAGCAGCCGTTGACAAAGATCTTGGTGGCCCTGCGTGCACAACCATGGTGAGATCTCTGAAGCATACAAGTGGGGACTCTCTAGTGAGAAGTGAGACAACTGGAAGACCAATTATCCAAAAATGGCTACATGCTTGTATGCCTCTTCTGTAAAGTGGAATCTTTTCCCTCATCTGTCGCATAAAACCTATCTCTTAAATGAGGGAGATCAGAAATTGGGGGGGTGGAAATAACAAATCCATAAACTCTAGGTATGCTTTGAAGCAGCACTGTGACTGAAAACTTACAATGTATACCTACAACCTCTTTAATTCAACAGGAGGCACCATACACCCATATTGGGCTAGAGTTGAATTAAAGAGGTGTGGTAAGATTAAATTATATAAAAGGCATTAGCATGTCATGTGCATAAAGGAAAAGAAACTGGCACACATATTTGTTTACTTCAAATAAAACCACTGTCCTTACTGCAATGGTAAAATATTGAGTGGGTTCACACCAGTGATGACCAGGCCCTCCCAATATTCCCCATGACAATAAGGGCAGCAGTAGAGGAAAGATGTTTTATTTGAAATAATGTTAAATAGTTTATTTTCTCATATTTGAACTTTGCTGTAACTACATCACTTGGGTCCAAGATTTTATAACCAGAGTTATATAAAACAATTGGAACTTTAGAATTCTGGTGTTCTAACCAAGTAAATAGGCACAATTTGGATTATAGATTATAATCACAAGGTAATAAGACCAAATCCAAATAAATAAATAGCGGGTGACATTTCTGTAATGTACTTTAAGTACTTTTGTCTGAAGATGGTAACAATACTGTTACCGAAACGTCACACACTATTTATTTATTTGGATTTGGTCTTATTACCTTGTGTTTACAAGTAAATAGGTAGTTCAACTATGTTTTTTTTTTTTTGCTTATCTCTAGTACACGTGGTACAGGCCATGATAATCATGGTGGGTAGAAGAAGGCGGCTGCTTTTACTGTAAGTGCACCACATGTCTACACATGTGAAAAGAAGTTTGGTTACTTGCACTTGCTGGTGGGGTAGTAAAAAATGAGATTATGTTGTTACAGAGAGTGTACCCACCCAGAGATGGCGGAGGGAGCGATCTCCTCCAGGTTCTCCATGCTCCACTCCTCCAAGAACTCCAGGATGGGGGAGGGCTGAGAGCCGACAGAGATGTAGGCCATCAGGGCCAGGTTCTTCACCAGCCCCACAGCGTGACCCTCGGGGGTCTCAGCGGGGCAGATCATCCCCCACAGTGTGTTGTGGAGTTGACGGGGCTTGGCCAGCTTGCCGTCTCGCCCAATGGGGGAGTTGACACGACGCAGATGGGACAGGGTGGAGGCGTAGGTCAGTCGGTTCAACACCTGCCCCACACACTCATCAGTAGAACAAACAGAGGGCTTGATCAAGCAGAGCATGTCACTTCTCAAAGTATCACAATTTCATCTACTTATGTAACTTTTCCCAAAGTGGCTGTCTCTATACGTATACATAGAGTTGGCTTGCCAGAAACAACCACAGTAGAACAAACAGAGGGCTTGATCAAGCAGAGCATGTCACTTCTCAAAGTATCACAATTTCATCTACTTATGTAACTTTTCCCAAAGTGGCTGTCTCTATACGTATACATAGAGTTGGCTTGCCAGAAACAACCACAGTAGAACAAACAGAGGGCTTGATCAAGCAGAGCATGTCACTTCTCAAAGTATCACAATTTCATCTACTTATGTAACTTTTCCCAAAGTGGCTGTCTCTATACGTATACATAGAGTTGGCTTGCCAGAAACAACCACAGTAGAACAAACAGAGGGCTTGATCAAGCAGAGCATGTCACTTCTCAAAGTATCACAATTTCATCTACCTTCAAACTTTTCCCAAAGTGGCTGTCTCTATACGTTTGGCTTGCCAAATGGCACCTCTTAGGAATTTCACCTCAATTGTATCAATTTTCCTGCTAGCTGTGACAGCATCTCTCTGTTTGCAATAAGGAAGAACAATATGGAGCAATCTGCTTTTTTGGTGAAATCCAACAGCAATTGGTATCACAATACAGCAACAGGGCTTTATCATTGATAAGGGCATGGATCGTGATGTTTAAAATTGGCCTTTGTATATTCTAGTCACCAACTAGGCCTTGCCCAAAATGTAATTTGGCTTCTGCAGCTCCAGAACACATTTGGCTTGCATTAGATTCACTAAACAGGACTTTTGGGAGAGGTCGCTGCTCATCATCGAACAGCTAGAAGTATGAATTGAAGGAATTTGTATAATCCTTGCACAAGGACCAACCAGGACACCCACCTGGGAGACTCCGGCTCGGGCCTGGTGAGCCTTCTTCTGGTCGCCCCAGTTGCCTGTGGCCAGGGAGTACCTCAGGCCATCTGAGATGATCCTTGTCTTGATGGCCAACTCCAGGCTGAAGTCCTTCCCACCGTCGATGAACTTCTGGGCGTACATCCGGACCTCCTTGGTGAGGTTCTTAAACAGTCTGCATCACAAATGTGTACTGTAGGATCAGGTGATTAAGATAAAGTCATCTGACGATCGTGCAACTGAAAGTTGCTGATGGCTTGCACCATCTGTCTGATTAAATTCTGGAATAATTAAAAATCAATGATTAGTTGATTTTTATTCCTACAGATGGAATTTTGATTGATAAATGCAGACTTTATAAAAGCCATGCTCAAGGAGCATGGAATTTGTGTAATTTGCAAAAGGGAATAAGAAACAAAAAAAAATGAGTTTAATAAAATAATAAAGCAGTCTGAAAATTTTAAACTGGCGAAACCCGCTTGGAGGATTGTCACTCTACTGTCACTGCAGCTTCCCTCTTCACTTTTATTAGCAGCTTTTTAGTATTAGTAGTTTAGTATAGTAGAACTACCTCCCTGTAAAGGACATCACCTAGCTGCAGAGCCAAAGTGTCCTTTAGAAAGAGATGGCTTCTTGCCAGAGAGTTGCCAATAAAGTCCTCTTATAGAGGTTCTACTGTACTGGGACAAAAAGTTGAGTGAAGAATTCAGATGAGTCTGGTATTTCGGCTGAGGTTGTGTTTTTAAGTACAGAAGCCTGTAGCATTTCCATCTCCAGAAACCTGTAGCATTTTCATCTCCAGAAACCTGTAGCATTTCCATCTCCAGAAAACTGTTGCATTTCCATCTCCAGAAACCTGTAGCATTTCCATCTCCAGAAGCCTGTAGCATTTCCATCTCCAGAAACCTGTAGCATTTCCATCTCCAGAATCCTGTACTGGGCACTTTTTTTTTTTGCTCAATTCCTCCCCACTCTTATACAAGTCCAACCCTACTGGTGAATGCAAGTAACAAAACAGGTCTCTCTGGTATCTTGTAATGTTTATATACAAATTTTGTAGAGTGCAAAGGTGTTTTCTATACATGCGGTGTATTTACAGTAAAAACTGTAGTAAGTCTAACTCACAGCGATTAACCTGGCCATTGAGATGGTAAGTCAGAAACCAACACAAGAGGTGGAAGGAAGACTACTTCCTTGAACAGCAGCTGAGGGGACTCACTCACCCTCTGAACAAGAAGGCCATGAGAGGTCCGGCGAGGTCCAGCCTCTTGTTACCGTAGTGATCCCTGTCATCCACCTCTCTCCTCCCCAGAGCTGCCAGCAGCAGTCTGTGCACCATGTACCTGCACCACACCACTCCCTTGTAATTGTACATACAACACTGACACAAACTGATAAAGTGGAAACTATAATTAGTGAGAAATAATAAAGACCAAATACAAATAAATAAACTATGTGTGACACATAGTTTATTTATTTGGTTTTATTGCTTTGTGTTTAGTGAGAAATAGAAACAACTTCCCACTGTCCCTTCTACAATATTGAGAGGCTCATCAGTAATGGATCCTCCAGTTTAATTTACCCCTCTACAATTGTATTGGGGGTTTCAGCTTATATTGTGGTCACTCTAGAGGAATTCTTGGTGGAGGGGTAGTATTTGATGAAACTATGGATATGAAATGAAATGAAATGAAACACAATTAAGACTTGAGATATTAGGATGTTCTAGCCATGTTGCAGTTATAACAATTGTATTTAGAGACCCACCCGAGGTAGTAAGCCTTCTTGGTCTCACAGAAGTCACTGACTCCCACGTGGGGCAGCATCTCCTTCTGCAGCACCTCCCGGGCGTACTTGATTCTCTTGTCCTTGGTGACTCCCGGCTTGGCCCCACGGGCTCCGATGAAGTTGAGAGCCACGTTCTGTTCTTGGATGACAAAGGCTTCATCCAGGGAGGGCTTCACCTGCACACAAAATACCACAATGTCAGCTTCCATTCACACCTTCACTTCTTACAAACACATCAAGATATTATTATATATATACATATGTCACACATTTACATAATGTTTATTTGAACTATAATAAATACTTTTTTATATGATAATTAAGTAGAAACACAACTTTTTGCATTTAAAATCCCATGTTTCTCTGTGAATATGAATACAATTTATAAATAAATTGGGGAAATCTCTTGAACCAAATTTTTGGTTGTTGAGGTATAGCCTGCACCATGCTGACGAGGGCCAACAGCTCAAAAATGTGTATGTGGTTGGCTTCTTTTGATCAAGAAAATAGATTGGCCAAATATTGTGGAACAATCCTAAATCAACATTTAGTTGATTTTTGTTCCGGTAGATGGCGCTCTGCCATCCAAAATGCTCATGTGAGCAGTCAGGAAATGTCTTTTATATTTTTAACTAGGCGAATGACCCGGCTTCGCCCGAGAAATCCCTTGGGTGCAATTTCCTTCATACTAAAAGTATATCAATAATAAATATTAGAAATGCCATAGAATAGCAATACAGAAGTAACACATAAACTACAGGAAAAAAGTGTGTGTGATGGCAAAAATTGTATTATATTAGTGTTTAGGTATTTGATTTAATTAATATTGTTGATATAATAATATATATTTATATTATTATCAACATATATAGTCACGAACGTCTTTCCACCGTCAATCAATTCCTCAATTACTCATGTCACGGATGTGCGCGCATCATCATTATGATCATTATCATTATCTAATGATAATAATAATAATTATTATTATTATATTATTATTATTATTATCAACATATATAGTCATATAGTCAAGATATAGTCAATCAATTCCTCATGTCACGGATGCGTGCGCATCATCATTATGATCATTATCATTATTATATTATTATCAACATATATAGTCACGACCGTCTTTCCACCGTCAATCAATTCCTCATGTCACGGATGCGTGCGCATCATCATTATGATCATTATCATTATTATATTATTATTATTATTATCAACATATATAGTCACGACCGTCTTTCCACCGTCAATCAATTCCTCATGTCACGGATGCGCGCGCATCATCATTATGATAATTATCATTATCTAATGATAATAATAATAATAAATATTATTATATTATTATTATTATTTTATTATTAATATATATAGTCACGACCGTCTTTCCTCAATTCCTCATGTCACGGATGCGCGCGCATCATCATTATGATCATTATCTTCTATAGAAGCTTCTATCTTTATAATTATGTATATTTACAAAAAGTCAATTCGCTCGCGCCTCTAGCGGTGAAAATGAGGGGTAATACCAGCTGACCTAATGTACATGTAAAGTTTGGAGCGGGACGTTTCACAAGAGTGACATCCACGGCTCCAATTTATAATTGTAACAAATAGTATTGGAATAAAAACATTCAATCGGGTAAAACACGGGCGTTGCCCGGGTCATTCGTCTAGTATATAATATAAATGAGTTTTAAAAACTGTAAAAAAAAAAATGCATCGGCCGGGAATCGAACCCGGGCCGCCCGCGTGGCAGGCAAGCATTCTACCACTGAACCACCGATGCTTAAAAAAATGGCCATAGTTAGGTATTCATTCCATTCCGGATTAGTCCGCGTAAAAAAAAGTTCTTCAAATGAAAAAAAGAAATAGCCAAAAATATTAATCAAAATGCAGCGGAAAATTTTCCTCAGGTTTATAAAAAGCGACATGCAAAATTTGGTACCAATTGGTTCAGTAGTTTTTGAGTTTATCGCGAAACAGACAGACAGACATTGACTTTTATATATATAGAGATATAAATAAATATAGCGAATGAGACAAATGAATATTTAAATAGAGGGCACATTTAAATCCCTTAGAGAGTTTTTATAATCCTACTAGACGAATGGCCCGGGCAACGCCCGGGGTTTACCCGAGTGCGAATATATTTTAAAACCATTGTCTTGGGTGGTCGCTATTGACAGGGTGGTCTGTATAGACAGGTGGATGTATCACACAGCTGATAACAGGGTTGTCTAGAGTGGTCGCTATAGACAGGGTGGTCTGTATAGACAGGTGGATGTATCACACTGCTGATAACAGGGTTGCCTAAGGTGACCGCTATAGACAGGGTGGTCTGTAAAGACAGGTGAATGTAACACACTGATGATAACAGGGTTTGCCTAAGGTGACCGCTATAGACAGGGTGGTCTGTATAGACAGGCAGCTGATAACAGGGTTGTCTAGAGTGGTCGCTATAGTCAGGGTGGTCTGTATAGACAGGTGTATGTATCACACTGCTGTTAACAGGGTTGCCTAGAGTGACCGCTATAGACAGGGTGGTCTGTATAGACAGGTGAATGTAACACACTGATGATAACAGGGTTGTCTAGAGTGACCGCTATAGACAGGGTGGTCTGTACAGACAGGTGGATGTATCACACTGCTGATAACAGGGTTGCCTAAGGTGACCGCTATAGACAGGGTGGTCTGTATAGACAGGTGAATGTAACACACTGATGATAACAGGGTTGCCTAAGGTGACCGCTATAGACAGGGTGGTCTGTATAGACAGGTGAATGTAACACACTGATGATAACAGGGTTGTCTAGAGTGGTCGCTATAGTCAGGGTGGTCTGTATAGACAGATGTATGTATCACACTGCTGTTAACAGGGTTGCCTAGAGTGACCGCTATAGACAGGGTGGTCTGTATAGACAGGTGAATGTAACACACTGATGATAACAGGGTTATCTAGAGTGACCGCTATAGACAGGGTGGTCTGTATAGACAGGTGGATGTATCACACAGCTGATAACAGGGTTGTCTAGAGTGGCCGCTATAGACAGAGTGGTCTGTTTAGACAGGTGGATGTAGCACACTGCTGATAACAGGGTTGTCTAGAGTGGCCGCTATAGACAGGTGTATGTATCGCACAGCTGATAACAGGGTTGTCTAGAGGGGGGCAGGGAGGCCACGTGTTCGCTGGCAGCCAATGGGCGCGCATTCTATCCGTGAGCTTCAGACATACAGACAAACAGACAGAATAAGGCAAATATATAAGTAGATTTTGATATAAATTACTTTTATCAATTTTGATAAAGCACAATTAAGATTATAATACAAGAATATAAGACCTAATACAAATAATTTAATATTGTGTGACGTTTCAGCAACAGCTGTCACCATTATCAGACAAAATTTGTCTGATGATGGTGACAGCTGTTGCTGAAACGTCACACAATATTAAATTATTTGTATTAGGTCTTATTTTCTTGTATTTTATCAATTTTGTAAATTTTTTCATTTTTTGACTTATACTCTATTATCTAGGCACCAGGTTAAAGGGCTCAATGTCACACTCACCATCTCCATCATCTCTGGGTCCTCAAAGTCGTAGATGATGTGCTCCAGGATGTCTCTGTCAGCCACAAAGCCCAGGGCCCGGAAGACAATCATGATGGGGATCTCCTGCTTGATGTAGGGCAGGATGGCCACGATGCGCTGCCCAATGGCCGACTTCTTCACACCCTGGCCTCCACGGGCCAGCATGTTCACCCACAAGGTGGAGGTGGGCCGGGATGAGTGCTCCAGGCACGACCGCACCTCTGACCTGAAGGCATACTTGCCGTCTTTCTGGGCGAAGACGTACACCGTGTTGGTGGCCATCTTCTCCTGGGCAATGAGCACCTTCTCGGAGCCGTTGATGATGAAGTAGCCGCCGGGGTCTAGCGGGCACTCGTTCAGCTCAGCCAAATCTCTGTCAGACATCTGGCTCAGCAGGCAGTAGGCAGAGCGCAGCATGATGGGGATCTTCCCGATGAAGGTCTTCTGGTGCTGGTTCTCTTTGGGCTCCTCCCCCTCCTTGATGACAGTCTTGGTGATGTCCACGTACAGCGGGGCCGCATACCTGTCTCACAGCCGGGCATGTGGTGGTCACAATTTACCAGAGTTTGGAGAGCACACACTATAATCCTCCCATTTCTCTCAGTGGCACTAAATCTTCCTATATATATTTATGTTACTATAAGGTTAGCAAAATATGTATTAAGGCACAATTTGGAATATAGATTATAAACACAAGGTAATAAGACCAAATCCAAATAAATAAATAGTGTGTGATGTTTCGGTAACAGCATTGTAACAATCATAAGACAAAAGTACTGAATGACTTTTGTACTCAGTACTTTTGTCTGAAGATGGTAACAACGCTGTTACTGAAACTTAACACACTATTTATTTATTTGGATTTGGTCTTATTACCTTGTGTTAGCAAAATGAGTGTTTCTTTATTTCACAAGAGGGCTGGGGGTCGGTGGAAGGCTGGTTTAAACCGTTTGGTTTTCGACTACTACGACCCGGGTTCGATTCCCGCATTGGACACTTTTTCTGTTTAAAAAAAAAATGCTCCAATGGCCCCCGATTCTTGCAAAAGTCCAACCCCACCAGCGAGTGCAAGTAACCAAACAGGGCTCTGGCACATTTGTAAGTGCAAAGTCAAACTGCTTTTCACATGTTTAGACATGTGGTGCGCTTACAGTAAAAAGCAGTCGCTAACTACCCACCATGATTATCATGGCCTGTACCACGTGTACTAGGGATAAGGAAAAAAAAAAAAACAAGAGGGCTAACTTTCAGACATTTAATGATATGGAAGGACAATGAATGTTTGAAAGCTGGCCCTATTGAAATGAAACCTACTACTGACCTTTCAATACCTCAGAGATAGGTTCTTCCTGATGAATTATAATTGGTTAAATATTAGTAGAGAACTGGGATGGGATTTGGAGAATTTTATACACTTCAATCTTAGCCAAAGGGCCGAGAAGTGATCAAGAATTTTATAAATTTACAGTCGATGTTAAGGTCAGTAATTTAGTTGGGATTTGACAAAGAGTTGAATCATAGTGACTTTTGAATTATAGTAAGTGATTATTTATAGTAATTGATGAATTATAGCAAGTGGTTAAATTAGATCCATCTGTATTCCGAAGGATTGTTCCCTCCTGGTCATAAGTAGAAGGTGTGGCATCAGAAATCATTATAAAAAAAAAAACTGACAAAGAGGGGAACACTTTCTCAAAAATAGAAATATGTATCCTTGTATCTTTGGTTAAAAAATTTGATGATGGGAGTTTAGGGAGATCTTCCAACTTACGTGAGGTTCCTCAACCTGGCCTCATTGGGCATCATGGCTGTGGGGGCGCCGTCTTTCTCCCAGTGAGTGGGCTTGGACAGGTAGATTTGTTCAAACTTCAGCAGGTACCTCGGCTACACACACACACCTTGTGTGAACATGACAGTTGACAATTGAAACAAATTTTATTGACTTCTTGTCAATTAAAAATGGAAATAATGAATAAACTAATATACAGATGATCATGCGGGGGTTGTGCCCCGGCGGGTGAGCCCGTTTTCCCTGAACACATGTGTGGGAAAAACAAGGAGGAAATACAGTAAAGCTTCTTCCATCAAAGAACACTCACTAGAAGTGAGAGAAACAACTCTCTACAAAAGACAAAGTTTTTAATATCCAGAAATTACCATTTTTACTATTTAGTAATTCACCTGTAAGAGAACACCTTCCCTAACGGAGACCCTAGTTGCAGAGCCAAAGTGCCTTAGAGGTGTCTCTCTTTTGGGGATGAAAACTGTCCTTTGTAGAGAGTTGTTCTCTAATGAGAATGTTCTCTCCTGGATGTAAAATTGCTATAAAGAATTTTTTATGTGACATTCAATAAACGTTTGATACATCAACCTTAGACAAAAAAAAAAACTAAATCTATTACGAGCTTTCAGCAGTTAAATCTGAAGATGGTACCAATGGAAGGTACAAAGGTGTGCTGGAGGACACAAGCTAGAGAGAGCAGATTTTAATAAAGAAACATATATTGGACTTAGTCAAAAGGCGATCCATTAATTAAGATTATATAAAAGGGCGTTTTTTTTTGTTTGTTTTTTTTTTCTTTACAGATCTAGGTACGCCCTTTTATATAATATATTGGACTGTTGATTTTTTAGTCTTTACCCCATTTGAGAACAGTGTGGGTAGTTAAACACATCAGTTACTTGGCTCTGATACAAATTGTACCAAACAAACATCCACACAGCTAGGATCCAATACAGGTGCCAGAGTTTGAAGATGGAAATGTGACATCTCTGTTGAGTTAGAAAAAGCAAAAACAATGGAAGATCCTTTATATAGCCAATTATATAGAGATGTCAGAGAACACATATCCCAAGTGTTCACTTGCTCAAGTGTAAAGTCAAACTGCTCTCTCTCCCTATAGATACATCCAATCACATTGGCATTCATAACCTCACCCTGATATCAGGAACTAAGTTTACTTAAAATCTTTTTTTAAAATAATTTTTTAACCAATATATGCCACACACACAAGTACACATGGTGGGTGAGGTGTACTGTAGGTATACCACATGTATGCATTGACAAGTAAAAAAAAAAAACTGTTCAACTGACAAGGTGAAGGTGACATTTGTTAAAAACAAAAAGCCAAACTTGGGAGCAAGCAGAGACTAACCGGGACCTCCACCTCCCCCGAGGTGTGCTGGGCCTCAGCCTGGATGTCGATGGGCGGAGTGTCCTCCACAATCCTCTGGACTGACATCTGGATGAACTCATCAAAGGAGTCCAGCTGCTGCCGGACAAGACCCTTGTCATCAAAGTAGGAGCTGATGACAATCCAGCAGGCCTCGGCCCACACCTCCGCTGTGATGTCCTCTGACTCCACCTCCAGGTCATCCTGGAATTCCTCTCCTGCCCCCACAGCAGCCGTTGAATGACATTTCTACAGACATTGTACACCTACAACACCTAGGTTCAGAGCCTAAATGTTCTTTAGGGAGAGGTACTCTTCTCTTATTGGAGAGTAGCTAAATAGTGGCAATTTTGGCAAAGAAAACTGCCCTTTGTGTATAAATCTGTCCTCTATTTGGAGTGTCCTCTCATGGAGGTTCCATTGTACTGGAATTATAGAAAATTAAAATGGGGGAGGGGGCATGACTCATCAGTGATGAAACTTCCCAGCAGTTTTGCCATTTCTGCATGGTCTACATTCCCTATGTACCCATACTTACCATATATCAAAGGTAGAGTGGACTTCTAGACACCACCACCCATGCCCTGTATTACTTAATTAAAAGCCAGTGTATATAAGAAAATCAGACTAATACAAGAGTTGAGTGGTCTGTTTAATCTAACAGACTGACCGAAAATGCTGGGAGGATTCACTACTGTCACTATGTCTGTAGAAATGGCTCTTAATTATTTAAACCAAAATTAACTGTAAAAATTTACAGTGAGAGATGGCACTAAGATATTCTCGTTCATATTGAGGGAGGGGGGGAATTTCCTGTGATACATTGCCAGCTTCCACAACATTGAACAGCCAAATAAATGAATTAAACCATTTCTAAAATATCTTTTTCATCAAGGGGAAAAGTTTTAAATTGATTTTTTCAACAAAAAGGCTCAGTATTTTAATTTTATGACAATCACATTTTAAACTACCAGAAACAATCACACGACCAGAAAAGGACAATCAAACTTGCAATTTTTTTCTTAGTTCAAAGGTAACTTTGATAATTATCTAAGGGTACTTTGGTATATAATTCAACATGGGTTTATATTCTTCAATAAGTAATTCTTTAAATACAGTAGAACCTTCCTGTAAAGGACAACACCTAATTACAGAGCCAAAGTGTCCTTTAGGGAGAGGTGTCCTCTTACCGGAGAGTTACTAAATTGTAAAAAAATGTAATTTTGCAATTGAAAACTGTCCTTTGTAGAGAGGTGTCCTCTAGAGTGAGTGTCCTCTCATGGAGGTTCTACTGTAATTCTTTTATTATTAATATTTTCTGGAGAGAGGGTATAAAAGTCCAGACACAGCCAACCCCCCTCCTATGAGAAATCACCCTCAAGAAACTGGGCGACAGTGGATAATCTATCTGTTAGGAGGATCCTATTAGGGGAAGACGTATAAAGACTTGTATTTCTCTAGTTTGTGTCAATAAAATATGATTTGACAAAAAGGTTATTAGGTTATAATGAAGTACAATTTATAGATTACTAGACGAATGACTCGGGCAACGCCCGGGTTTACCCGATTAAATGTTTTATTCAAACACTATTCGTTACAATTATAAATTGGCGCCGTGGATGTCACTCTTGTGAAACGTCCCGCTCCAAACTTTACAGTCAGATTAGTTACGATATAAATCTTCAAATCGAGCTAGCGTCTATAAATATTTCGATTTAGATCAAGTATTCTAATTATTAGGCAAACTATTATTAATAAAATTTTGAGAAGATTTCGATTTTAAACGTATTTATAACCTTGATAGAGGGCGCTGTTCGTGAGCTAAGTAGAATAATTTGAATATATAGTTTTAATATTTAATTTATATATAATTTAAAATAGCCTATCGTTTTCCTCGTATTTTTTAACCTATGTATGGAAATTTTGGTTTGAATTAGTGAACTACTGCGAATTTGTATACCGGACATACAAACCAACAAACATACAAACATTCATTTTTATATATATAGAAGATATATTATAAATGAGTTTTAAAAATTGTTTTAAAAAAATGCATCGGCCGGGAATCGAACCCGGGCCGGCCGCGTGGCAGGCGAGCATTCTACCACTGAGTCACCGATGCGTATACAAAATGGCCATATTTGGGTATTCATTCCATTCCGGATTACTCCGCGTAAAAAAAAAAGTTCTTCAAATGAAAAAAAAGAAATAGCCAAAAATACTAATCAAAATGTAGCCGAAAATTTTCCTCAGGTTTATAAAAAGCGACATGCAAAATTTGGTACCAATTGGTTCAGTAGTTTTTGAGTTTATCGCGAAACAGACAGACAGACATTGACTTTTATATATATAGAGATTAAATCATAAGATTTTGAAAAATCTTTTTAACAAAGTTTGATTACATAGGGGCTCTCTTCTCGATTCAACTGAAATAATGTCTCAACAAATGTACTACATTCCATGTCAAATAGAAAAGAAAAAGCGCAAAAAAGCAAGTTTGGCCATCTTATTATTGAGTAGGTAGACGTTACCTAGAAGGAAGGCTTATTATAGAATCCATTGACAATACACCTACAAAAACACCCTACACAATATACCATCAACAGACTAGCCATAATAAAAGAAAACAAGACCTAATCCAAATAATTTATTAGTGTGTGACGTTTCGGCAACAACATTGTCACCATCATCAGACAAAAGAATAAATGAGAAAACATGTTACAGCAAGTTCTTATATAGTCCTGTTATCAAGTGTTTAAACAAGATAACAGATAAGGAAAATAGTTTTTAAGTCAACCTGAAATATTCTTCTTAGAATTAAAAGTGGATTTTTTTTAATATAATTAAAGGCATATTACAGATATGCCTTTAATTATATTTTAAAAATATATATATATTACAGATATGCCTTTAATTATATTTAAAAAAAAAAAAAATCCACTTTTAATTCTAAGAAGAATATTTCAAGTTGACTTAAAAACTATTTTCCTTATCTGTTATCTTGTTTAAACACTTGATAACAGGACTATATAAGAACTTGCTGTAACATGTTTTCTCATTTATTCTTTTGTCTGATGATGGTGACAATGTTGTTGCCGAAACGTCACACACTAATAAATCATTTGGATTAGGTCTTGTTTTCTTTTATTATAATCTATAATCCAAATTGTGCTTTATCAGACTAGCCATAGAACGGAAGTTCTTAGAGAACAAAAATGCTGTCAGCCACCAAGCTATGGATGGTTGAGGGGAAGATAAGCTAGAGTAAGAATTGGTATCCTACAATTGATTTCCTTTTTGAGAATAAAAAAAGCTTTAAAAATAACAGAAAAATCTCTAGAAAACAGAGAATACATGAAAATAAGACCTAATTCAAATAATTTAATAGTGTGTGACATTTCTGCAACAACATTGTCACCATCATCAGACAAAAGAATAAAATGTTTCATGTGACGTTTCGCTAAAATGTTTCATTTTATTCTTTTGTCTGATGATGGTGACAATGCTGTTGCCGAAACGTCACACACTATTAAATTATTTGGATTAGTTCTTATTTTCTTGTATTATAATCTATAATCCAAATTGTGCTTTACCAGAAAACAGAGAAGTTACCTATCAACCTGACTGATGAAGAGACGCCACCTTTCTGAGCGACCACTTTTGTAAATTCAATAAAATACAGTAAAACCCCTCTATAGTGAACCCCAATGGGACAGAGCTTTTGGTTCACTATAGCCACGTTTGGCTATTTTTTTTTTACTTTTCAAAATTTTTGACCGTATAATTAAAGGACAGCCATACACACTGGAAGAGGCTTCCTCTTAATAGTGGTCACTTTGTTTTAATTCCCTTAATTGACCAATTTCCTTGCATTAATACTGAATAATAATGGAAATCATTAGATGATAGGTTCTTATCATTAACATACATGTACCTCTATGTCTAATTTAAAAATCAAGACAAATCCTAGGCAAAGTTTTATTAAATATATATTCAAAGATATAAAATGATTTTAAAACATCATTATCACATTATATAATCTATATATATAAAATTGAATGTCTGTCTGTCTGTTTGTCTGTGGTCTGTGTGTACTCTATAGATTCAAAAACCGTACATCCAATCGCCGTGAAATTTTGGGATATTATTAAGCATATCCCCGGAAAGGTTTACGAAAAATAATATCTTGAATATCTTTAATATCCTTAGAGTTATTTGCAGATTTGTAGCTTTAACTCGCAAGCAGTGCCACCATTGAGACGGAGATAGGCTTAAGTTTGCTGCTCCTGATGACCTTGGGTCATCGTGTGAGTCACAGCATGATGCTACAAAAACACTCTCTCTGGGGATTTTAAGCGTCGACAACCTGTAAGATTGCCTCTCTCATATATTATACTTTAAACATCTGCTTAATTAAAGCATTTCTCATTTGAAAGAGACTGCTCTCTTAACCCCCTTTAGACAACATTAAATGATATCCCGTGTCGTTTTTTTTATTCAACTTATCGAGTATTTTTCAAGGGACCGGGAAAATATGTTCACTAGATAAAACGATGATATTGTAATGTAGAAAATTAGGAAAGACAAAATTCAGGATGACACGGCACACAGGGACCGGGAAAAAATAATCACTTTATCGAGAGATTCACGACCATGATTTTATTCAACTTATCGAGTATTTATCAAGGGACCGGGAAAATATGTTCACTAGATAAAACGATGATTTTGTAATGTAGAAAATTATGAAAGACAAAATTCAGGATGACACGGCACACAGGGACCGGGAAAAAATGTTCACTTTATCGAGAGATTCAAATTTACGAGTTTCAAATTATCAAAATATATCTCTTTTTTTTAATAAGTTTATAGAGAATTGTTTTAACAAATGTTCGTTAGACAAACCTTTACTCGGGTAAAACCTCGGGCGAAGCCGGGTACGTCCGCTAGTACACAATAAAATCCTAAATAATTGCAACGAGTTTCTTTATTCTGAATGTTGGCGAGCTTTCAGGCGTTAGCCTATCTTCAGGCCGATTTTGAAAAATTATATATACAAATAACACAAAATCTAAACTATATATAAGGTGTAGAACTAATCCTACCGCGCGCGGAAGTAAATTAAACAAATTGTAATAAAATATATTGTATACAACGATACATGCAAAAATATGCCGAAAACTTTAAATTAAAAATAAATTCTAAAACTATGAAATTTGAGATACGCTAAAATTGCATAAAAGGACTAAAATAAGTCTTGGCAATTACAATAAGGCAAAAATAAACAAACCGACTATGTATTTATACAACTAACATAATTCTATTCCAACTCTCCGGGTGAGAAACCATGAATTTAGCTATGGGATATATGAAGGTACTGCTGTGGTATATCGATCCTTCTATTAATGCTCTTTTTATCGTTCGAAATCAAGGATTCAAGAATAAGTCTATTATATTTAGAGAATATATTCCGGAAGTAATACTTAACATCTTGTAGGTTAAAATGATGGCCAGTAGAATCCTCATGTTGATAAATAAGAGATCTGCTATCTTGGTTCCTTACGTTCCTAATATGTTCTTTAACTCTGGTGCCGACTGTTCGGCCGGTTTCCCCCACGTAAGAAGCGGTACATTGTTGGCAAGATAATGAATAAACTGCATTTTGTTGGTCACTCGGTTCTGTCTTAACCTGAGATTTCGTAATTGGATGTCTGACTATTTGGCCGATGGATCGAGAGCCTACAAAAATAGGCCTAATCCCAAATTTCTTCAATACCTCTGCTAGCCTTTGATTAGTAGGGGAATACTGCAAATAGCAATTAGATCGATATACCTGCCGGTTTTGGGGAGGGAACCCGTTATAAGTGTGTTTCATCACAAATGAGGCTGGGAATCCATATCTCTGGAGGTTTCGGATGATGTTGCTCATTTCAATCTTTTTGAAGCCTGGTATGGAGCAATGCGTGATAATTCTTTTTGTCAATGTTTTAACTATGGAAATTTTGTGACTTATCGGGCCAAATGAGTTGAAATTGAGGTATGACGGCTCTATTCCTTTCTTATAATAAACGGTGGAATGGAATTTGTGTTCGGTTCTGAGGATGAGTATGTCCAAATAAGGTAAGGCAGCCTCAGTTTCTGTCTCCATAGTAAATTTATTTGGGGGTTGTAACTGTTCAGAGTGTTTAAAATCAGGTAACCCTTGTCTTCTTCAAACTCGCAAAAGATGTCATCAATATAGCGGTGCCATCTTTTTATGCCAAGGTGTTTGAAGGTAGTGATCCACTTGTCTATTTTTAACATGACTATTTCAGCGGCTATCAATGAAAGTGGGCTCCCCATAGGGGAACCACAAATCTGTTGGGGTAGATTAAATATTCAAACTTGAAATTATTCAATGAAAGGCAAAGCTGGAATAAAGTAACAACCCTATTATTTTCAATGGAATCAGTAGAATTTTGAGCCAGTATTTCTTTCAGATTTTCCACAATTAGATTGTGGGGTAAGCTAAGGAACAAGGATACAACATCAAAGGAGTCCATGATGCATCCCGGATTTGGTTTGGAATTCCGTAATTTAATGATGAAATCAGATATGTTACTAATGGAAAAGGAATTGTAAGAGCGTATCACTGGATATAGGAATGAAGTTAAGAACCTTGATAATGGCATAGCTGGCGAAAGATGGTACGCTATTATTGGTCTCAGAGGAATATCCTCCTTATGTAGCTTCGGTAACCCATAGATGTAAGGGATTCGGTTGGTGGAAGATGTGAATTTCCTTGAATTGGGCGTCGGTTATCAGTTTTTCTTTCTTTAAGGATGCCAGTTTTTCGCTTAAAACAGGGCTACTGTTTTCGAATTAGTGGTTAGGTCGATCTGTCTGAAGACACTTACATCATCTAAAATATTGTGGATTTTCTTTGCATAATCGAGTCTGTTCATGATAACCGTGTTGGCTCCTTTGTCTGATTTTGTAATCACAAGATCTGCATTATTTTTGAGTTGTTTAATGGCGGTCATTTCTTCTCTATTGGGTTTGACATCTAATTTGTTCTCTCTGCTAGATAGCCTACTGGCAACCAAGTTCCTGATCTCATTCTTTTCAGTATTTTTGAAGGACGATATAGCTGTCTCTACATAATTGCTATTTGCAGTATTCCCCTACTAATCAAAGGCTAGCAGAGGTATTGAAGAAATTTGGGATTAGGCCTATTTTTGTAGGCTCTCGATCCATCGGCCAAATAGTCAGACATCCAATTACGAAATCTCAGGTTAAGACAGAACCGAGTGACCAACAAAATGCAGTTTATTCATTATCTTGCCAACAATGTACCGCTTCTTACGTGGGGGAAACCGGCCGAACAGTCGGCACCAGAGTTAAAGAACATATTAGGAACGTAAGGAACCAAGATAGCAGATCTCTTATTTATCAACATGAGGATTCTACTGGCCATCATTTTAACCTACAAGATGTTAAGTATTACTTCCGGAATATATTCTCTAAATATAATAGACTTATTCTTGAATCCTTGATTTCGAACGATAAAAAGAGCATTAATAGAAGAATCGATATACCACAGCAGTACCTTCATATATCCCATAGCTAAATTCATGGTTTCTCACCCGGAGAGTTGGAATAGAATTATGTTAGTTGTATAAATACATAGTCGGTTTGTTTATTTTTGCCTTATTGTAATTGCCAAGACTTATTTTAGTCCTTTTTATGCAATTTTAGCGTATCTCAAATTTCATAGTTTTAGAATTTATTTTTAATTTAAAGTTTTCGGCATATTTTTGCATGTATCGTTGTATACAATATATTTTATTACAATTTGTTTAATTTACTTCCGCGCGCGGTAGGATTAGTTCTACACCTTATATATAGTTTAGATTTTGTGTTATTTGTATATATAATTTTTTTCAAAATCGGCCTGAAGATAGGCTAACGCCTGAAAGCTCGCCAACATTCAGAATAAAGAAACTTGTTGCAATTTTTTCTTCCTTTCATTCATTGAACATTATATAATACATTGTTTACTTGGAAAAATGGCTCTAACACCTTGTTGCTTCAAAGCATTCTTCAAGCATTGCACCATTCAAATAAAGTTAGTGTTTTTCTTCCATTTCATTTTCCCACATATTCTTCTAGGTCTATATTTCGTTTTTTTTTTTTTAACCTGTCATGCAAAACATTGCTGACTTTAAAATCACTATAGTTAATGGCATAAAAATAGTTTTTGTTTCATCACGGGACCATTTATTTTGATTTTTTTTTTTACCCTAAAACGTATGATCGCGGGAAAAGTTGAGGTTGATTCCTCTTTGTAACAATTTTTAATAGCTTTATATTTTATCTTTTATAATTGAAAAGTTATATTCTCTTATTTTAATATGTTCTTAACATTTTGCCTGTGTTGTTTCACTTTGAAAAGTTCTGAAAATGGCCTTTTTTTTTTTTAAAGAAATAACGCTTTTGTTTTTAAAATGCCTTTGTTTTCTTCATTTTGGAAACCATTTGTATTTTTATATTTCAAATTTAATGGATGCAAATATATTCTATTTAATAAAAAGTATAATGTGTTAAAATTTATACAACATAGAGCCAAAATAAAGTGCAAAATTCAAAACAAACAATGCCGCTAAATTTATTGTCTTGAAATCGCGATCCGCGAGCTGAAACATGCTCAAAATTTGTTTTTTTTTAATTTTTTTTTTAAATTACAATTCTAAGTTCGTTATAAGCATAGTATTTTTTGATATATTTTATCATTTTGGGACCGAAAATAGGTTCGTTATAGGGGTAGTCCGTTATTCTAAAAATTGCAAAGTTCGTTATAACGATGGTATTTTCAATGGAATGGAATTGGGAATCGGCGTGGGTTGGTTATAAGGGAAGGTTCGTTATATCCAGGGTTCGTATTAGCGGGGTTTTACTGTATATGAACATTTGTCAAAATAAATAGAGAGCTCTTTATTCTATACAGCGGAACCTCTGTGAGCTGACACTGATGTCAGCTTTGATGAGGCACAATTTGGATTATAAACACAAGGTAATAACACCAAATCCAAATAAATAAATAGTATGTGGCGTTTCGGTAACAGCTGAATCAGTACTTTTGTCTGAAGATGGTAAAAACGCTCTCTGTTACTGAAACATCACACACTATTTATTTGGATTTGGTGTTATTACCTTGTGTCAGCCTTATCACTCCAATTACCAGTTTTTCCAAGTTCTCTCTCCTGTAAGAAAACTTCTCTCTCTAAAGAACACTTTTACTGCTACTAGATGTTCTCCTTTAGAGAGAGGTTCTACTTTATATAAATTGAAATGACAAAAACTTTTACAAAGGGGGGGGGGGGGGGGAATAAAAAGACATTTACATGGTATTATCAATATTTTTTTTTAGAGAAAGTTGTCAAAAGTTTCCATCCAGTAGCCATAGTTGAAATAGCAAGTACTACAATTAAACAAACTGAAATGTGCATTAGTTGAAAGCTAGGAGGAATAGAGTAAATTTTAAAGTAAACATGGGAGGGAACAAAATTTTTTAAACTACACTTTAAAATACAAGAAAATAAGACCTAATCCAAATAGATAAGGCACAATTTGGATTACAGATTATAAACACAAAGTAATAAGAGCAAATTACTTTGTGTTTATAATCCAAATAATTTAATAGTCTGACATTTTGGTAACAATGCTGTTACCTAAACGTCATACACTATAACACAAGGTAATAAGACCAAATCCAAATAAATAAATAGTGTGTACACACTATGGTTTGGTTTGGTCTTATTACCTTGTGTTTATATTATATTATAACTTAATGAGCTCAAGGCAGCATGGTTTTATGAAATCTAGATCAACAATTATTGGAATGGATAAAATTATAGAAACTATATTGAAACATAAACAAAAAGAATTTACTTCCTCGATAGCTATAGATATTGCGGGTGCATTCGACAATGCATGGTGGCCTGCTATTATAAAATGATTGGATAATGATGATGTTCCCTCAGATTTAATACAGATCATAAAATCTTATTTGAATAATGAAAGGGAGGTGAAATTTACATACGAATCAGAAACTTTTTATAAGAAACTAACTAAAGGATGTCCACAGGGTAGACCTTTATCACCACTTCTATGGAATATTTTGCTAAATGATTTGTTGATAAATTTTGATTCAATGAATGCAGATATTATATGTTATGCAGACGACGTTACAATAATTTGCTGGAATAAGACTATTGAAGGACTAAAAACCGCAAGTGAATACACCTTAAATTATGTGATCCAATGGTGTAATAGAAATAAATCAACGATCAGTAAAGAGAAGACTAATATGCTATACCTACATAACAGACAAAAAATACCTATTAAGGTTAATAACAATATAATAATGCCGGTCAAGCAAGTAAAAATTCTGGGAATGAAATTTTCTAATCATAAATGGAAAAACAAAGTTAACTTTACACCGCATGTTAATGATATTCTGTGTAAGGCAGGACGTATGAAAAATTTATTATGTTCACTAAGTGGCAATATGTGGGGTTTAGACACTCAAAAGATGTTAACTTTATTCAAAACAATCATTAGGCCTGTACTTACATACGGTTCTGAAATTTGGTTCAAATATTTAAACAATCGTTGTAAACAAAAACTGAACTCCATGCAGTACCAGATCATTTTATGGGCAGTTAGAGCATACAAAACCACTTCATCAAACTGTGTGCATAGCTTGGCAAAAATTCCACTCCTAACAGACTATATAGAATCCAGAATAATCAAATTTGATCTAGCTCAACTTGTCCATTGAAGATCTAATTACTTACGAACCCCATGCTCCAAGTATAGTCAAATCATTTTTACACGCAAAAATAAATGAAATTTTTGAGAACACTAATGAAATTTTCAGAAGCTTTTTCGTATTTGGAATTCCAAGATTTTTCCGTCCAAATTTTTATAATATCCAATTCATTACAGATCATGGCAATTTTGGGAAATTTTTGGCAACTATCGGCGCCGTGAAGGAACCAGGATGCTTCTGCAGAGGTGAAATTCAAGACGCGAGACATCTACTTCTGGAGTGCCCAATTTTCCGGGATTTTAGGGAAAATAGATTTGGTCGTATTGGACAGCTTGATGAATTTGTAGACAAAAAAGAAAAGTATAAAAATTTTGATCAATTTTGTAAATACATATACAACTTTCTCTTGAATTGGAAAAAAGAGAAGGAATCTTAGAAAAAAAAAAAAAGAACTGCGAAGCTTGCTCTGTTTTTCTCTTTGGACAATTTTCTTTAGTTAATTTATGTAAAATAATGAATTGAACAAGATTGTATATATAGCCGAATTGCTGTAATGCAGTGAAAGGTATTGACGCAAATATCCCTGAGTTTGGGATATCGCGTTTCATGATGTTAATAAAGTTAATAATAATCTCTAATCCAATTTGTGCTTTATTGTCACACACTATTATTTGAATTAAGTCTTATTTACTTGTATCTATAATCTATAATTCAAATTGTGCTTATCATTACAATTTAAAATATTAAAGCTATTAAAGTAAATGTGATTTTTAAAATTTTGTAAACAAATCTCCATTTTTTTAAAAATACTTGGCGGATATCTCTATAGCAAACTCAAAAAATAAATCTTAAAACAATCAAGTTGATTTGAACACTTTTTACTTCAATAATATAGGATTATAATCAAAGTTTATGATACTGTTTAAGAAAAATGGAACTTATATTTTTAATGGATATTACATCATTCCTTTATAAAAACATTGCTTGAATAATTTATACTTAATTGAAGGACAAACCTAATTATCAAGAGAGAAATGGCAATTGTAGTTTTACAATGAGTTTTGCAACACAAGGCCTTATTTTAAAAGTACAAATCAAATTACAGTTAAATAGAACAATTGTTTCAAATCTGTTTGGTTTCTTTAGCCTGGTATGGCAGAATAATGCCCAAAATAAATGTTTTCTATATTTTATTTTCGGCAAGCTTTTGACAAAATATCTTCATTGAATATGTCGCCTAAAAAACCTACTTTATAATCAATTGATATAAATTGAAATGTCAAAATAAAGTTAAATATTAAGTTTCAAGTTTACTGTATAAAGTTATTTTATATTTCTTTAAATTGTTAAATGTGTATCGGTATGTGCGGTAAAATTTCATAGTGTAAATAATTTCAAAAGAAATATACCTAAATCCATATTAGAAATATGAATAAATTTGTATTTGGTATATTATTTATATAAATGCGTTTATATAATTTATTTTTAAACGTCAAAATAATTAAAAAGGTTAAAAACCGCCATAAACCCCAAAACGCTAACGTTAAAACGAAATAACAAATAGAAAAAAAACAGAGAACGAATAATTGTTTTTTTTTTAAATCGTTTTTGACCAAGTATTCGATGATATATTCTTGAGAAAATGTTTTATATAATATTTTATATTTTATTTCAATTGTGTGTGTATTTATGTGTTTAATTAAAAATGCATATATATTGGATTAAAAACTAAAATATATATATGTGTGTGTCTTTCCATGGTTTAAAATTTTTTATATTTTTTTTAATTTAAAAAGGCCTTTTAATATAAATAGATAGTTTGTGGAAAAATCTTTATTAAAAAAACCTTAGTATTAAATACTTTAATATTAGTGAGAAAAATGTTCACCTAACTATTAATATTGTAGCGTAGAAATCAAGCCTTGAAATATCCTAAGATGTAAAAGTATTTATTGATGACGTCACAGTGACGAGTCGACAATTATTAACAGGTCAGCCCAACTATCTGCAGCTAGGTAATCTTAAGCAAGCAAGCAAAGAAATATTTTAAAGATGATTTCACAAATACAGAGTGATATATTTTTATAATCTGTTGAATATTTTCATTGAATAATATTAAATTAAATAATAAAATATTTCTTCGCCACAATATTATAAACGCTCTAAGAATATAAGTTTGGCAATTTTAAGACCACACATTTTACACTTTATTGACCACATTTCACTCTTTATAAACAACTTTTAGCAATTAATTTTGATTCTTATTTTAGATTTTATTTTGTATATTTTCTATTCAAATTAATCTATATTGAGCACTTTAATGTACACCAGGAAGCAATCTGGAAATGAACCACACCACTTTTTCGACAAATTATGAGCCAGAGAGGGTTCAAGTTGTATCTATGAAAATTAAACATGGACTGAGGTATTTAAAGGGCATCATTATGTAAACACCTACTACCTATATTCCTTCACTTTTGAAATGGAGAATTATTTATAAATATGGATCATATATCGCTATTTCCGTTGTCTCACTGCTTTGTTCTTATGCATACCTCTGGTGAATCCTGTATAGGGTCAGTGACCCTAAATAAAGGCTTTTTTGTTTTGTTTTTTGTATAAATATGGATCATTCCTTTTGGCTATAAATTTAATATAACCTCAAAATACTTTAACAGGATATATCTAGAAAACAATATTAACACATTTATAGCTTCTTACCAGCCTCAATAGATTATAATAATCTCTTTATATAGCAAAAAATATAAGTGGGAGCTGGCAACGCTGGAAAAAGTGGATAAAAAGAAAGATATTGATAGAAGGCAGTCAAATTGCGATCCCTATTTGATCAATTAGTCAGAATGAAAGTCTTAGAAGGCAGTCAGTCTGTGGGAACAGGGGAGATCGCCAGAGGTAAGGAAGTGAAACCTGGACCCGCCCCTGCAGGGATAGATTAGGGGCAAAAATAATTATATTTATATGGCGCTTATTAATATTTAATGGAGAAGCACAGGATTTTATTAAATACTAGCGGATGTACCGCTTCACCCAGGTTTTACCCAAGTAAAGGTTTGTCTAAAGAAACATTTGTTAAAACAATTCTCTATAAACTTATTAAAAAATAATAGATATATTTTTATAATTTGAAACTCGTAAATTTGTATCTCTCGATAAAGTGAACATTTTTCCCCGTCCCTTGATAAAATACTCGATAAGTTGAATAAAATCAATATTAATTGGTTCCCTCGGTAATTGGAAGTTAAAGGAATAGTATCTTGCCTTGGAATTGTATTATTATTCTTGTCTCAAAATAAATTGCAGTGTCATCCTGAATTTTGGCTTTCCTATTTTTCTATATTACAAAATCATCTTTTATCTAGTGAACATTTTTTCCCTGGTCCCTTGAAAAATACTCATAACTAACTTTGACTTGTGCGCAATTAATAGGTAAAAAATCTTACTGTTTTAATGTCCATTCATCCTGAGGGCAAAACAACCACTAACTCACCCGTGCAGCCAAGGTCACGCTCCGCTGCGTCACGTGGGAAAACATAGGTACATGTTTTCTTACATGTTCTCAGCACATCCCCCTTTTTAAGACTTGAAATATATATATACATTACAAACTTTAAATGCATAATATAATTAACAATGAAGGCGATCCACAGGTTTAACAATTCGTCCACTCCGGGTTCTTATCTGGCCGTCTTCTGAGTCGTTAGAGGGATAATCCACAACTGGGGTCTTTTCATTTTCAACCAGTTCCTCCCCCGAAAAGGTCGGCGTCGATGGGTCGGCTGGATATTGCACTGTAACTCCTTTTCGTAGATGGAACCTGTTTCGACGTAAAGTCCCAAGTGGAGTATCAACCATATATGACCTTGGTGTCGATGCCTTCTGCTTTACAATCCCCCAGGTTCGCATATCTCGGATAGCTCCATGTAGCTCCATGTCCGTAGCTCCGCAGCGTCGATCATATCTGGATTTCATATCCTTTCTCCTTCTCCCCTCCTTTCTTTTCAGGGTCTGAGAGTCCACCAACTTTGGATTAAGATTCTCTGGTGCAATTGGCAAGGTCGTTCGGAGTTTACGTCCCATGAGAAGCTCAGCAGGGCTGTAACCGTGTTCTCCAAAGGGGTCGATCGATACTCCAGGAGTCCAAGCGATGGGTCTTGATTTTTCTTGAGGATCAACTTAGCAATTTTCACACCTGCTTCTGCCATCCCATTGCTCTGCGGGAATCGAGGACTTGAAGTGACATGTGTGAATCCGTACTGCATTGCGAAATTTGCAAACTCACGAGCAGCTCCAAATTGCGTCCCATTATCGCTTACAACAGTTTCTGGTATTCCATGTCGGGCAAATATGGATTTGCAACTACGCACCACCACATTGGCTGTGAGCCGATCCAGCTGAATCATTTCAGGAAATCGAGAATAATAGTCAATGACGACTAGATACCACTTATTCTCGAACTTGAACAAATCCATTCCAATCTTTTGCCACGGTCGCGTAGGAAAGTTGGTTGGTATCAAAGGTTCATGTTTTGAGACGGCTTCCTGGATACAGACACTGCACTTTCTGACCGTTTCCGCGATCTCTTCCGAAATTCCAGGCCACCATACCGTCTCACGTGCGCGAAGTCTTGTTTTTGTAATCCCGAAGTGCCCAGCGTGCAACTTATCTAGGATCTCCAGTTTCATACTTGCTGGAATAACAAGACGACAGCTACGCATCAGTAGTCCATTTTGAACGCCGAGTTCATCCTTGACATGCCAATAAGAGAGCAGAGCCTGTGACATTTTCTTCTTATCTGGCCAGCCTTTCTCAAGGTAGTTAACTACTGCTTTCAGGGTCGTATCTTCTTGTTGAGCTTCAAAAATCTTCGTCAACATCTCGTCCTTGATCGGGTTGATTCTCGTCGCAACCACTTCAATTCGCCTCGCCAGGTTCAAGAGCTCACATGCCCGGCGACTCAGAAGAGGTTCACTCAAACGACTAATGACATAAATCTTCTCCTTGATTTTATAATTGCCATTTCGCAGCGTTGATATAAACATACCCACAGTCTGAAGTTCGGAAAATTCAGCAGCTCTAAGGTTGATATCACTTTCCACTAGTCGTTGCTGTCCCATTATCTTCTTGAAGAGACACAGAGGAACACATGTAACATCCGCCTGGGAGTCGAGCTTGAACTTCACCTGTTTCCCGTTCACTTGGATTTCTGCTGTCCATCGCCTCCTGCACTCGCCTTCATCATCATCGAGATTAGATGAATCCTCCACAGATGAGACCTCCAGGAGAAAACCAATTTCTTCATCAAGTTCAGAAACAGCTTTGACTTCCGCAGTCTTCGCCTGCTTATCTGGGCAGCAATTTGCAAAATGGCCTGTTTTTGAACACAGGTTACATTTCTGTCCTTCAGCACGGCAAGCCTGTCCTTCCCTGTGGGTGAAACCTCCGCACTTTGGACATCGTGATCTTGTTTTGGCTGACTTCTCCTTCTTCCTCGAAGGCTGCTGTTGTTGTTTCGGTGATTGCTTCTTCGAGTTGAACTTCACCTGATTGACCTTTTGGCTTGTTGAGGGACGCTGCAGGTCGACTTGCTGCTGTCGAACGGCTTCCTGCTGTCGAACCATTTTCACCGCCTTTTCCAAAGTCAGTTCGCTGTCCAACTGCATTCTTTCAGATAAGGCTTTGTCCCTCACTCCAACCACTATTCGGTCACGGATCAACTGCTAATGAAGACCCTCAAATTCGCAACTATCAGCCAATTTGTACAATGAAGTGATGAATTCGTCCACTGGCTCCCGATCCTCTTGGATTCTTGAATTAAATTTCGCACGTTCGTAGATAATATTCTTTCTGACACAGAAGTGGCTGTCGAACGCCTTGAGGACGGAATCAATTTTCGTTGCCTCTTCTTCCTTTTCGAACTTGAAGGTCCTGAATATATCATCCGCGCGGTCACCCATCAAGTACATGAACAAATCGATCTTGTCCGCCTCCTCTTTCTTCTTCATTCCACTGACCACGAGGTATCATTCGAATCTCTTCCTCCATTTGGGCCATTCGCTGGGAGTCGAGAAGTCGAAAGTTTCTGGAGGTTGAATCTGAGCCATGTTGAATTATCTTCCAAGGTAGGCAAAAATCGATATTTTGCAATATACGGGTTCGTACTTTATCCAGTTATCGCTGCCACCATGTTTTAATGTCCATTCATCCTGAGGGCAAAACAACAACTAACTCACCCATGCAGCCAAGGTCACGCTCCGCTGCGTCACGTGGGAAAACATAGGTACATGTTTTCTTACATGTTCTCAGCACACTTACTTTGGTAAATAATCTTTAAGATAATAAACTTAGTGTTAATAAAACTAATAGATAAAAAAACTCGCTATCATCGTCTCAATGGTGGCGCTGCTTGCGAGTTAAATACACAAATCTGCAAATAACTCTAAGGATATTCAAGATATTCAAGAAATAATTTTTCAGAAACTTTCCCAGTACTATACTAAATAACTTCCCAAAGTTTCATGGCGTTCCAATGAGAGGTTTGGTCAGGCATAAAGGACAGACAGACACACACACATACATTCATTTTATATATATATAGATGTAAAAATAATTGTTTTATTTTATCATTATTGTTTATATATTAAAGTTTAAGCCCCATTTTAAGAACCAATGGAAAAATTTCGATTCAATGTAACAAGAATTTTCAATATGTTAATATCATAATCATCATCCTCATTGCTACAAAGACAGAAGTATTATGAATAATATTTATTACCATTGAATATATTAAAGAAAGAGTTTCCTTGCCAACGTTCCTATTTCTTGAGAAAATAACAATTAGTTGAATTGCATATCCATTATAACTAGATTTTCATATACTAATAGAAGTTTCTTTTACTGTCAAAATAGACACTAGAACTATGTGCCAAAACTTCGATTTATGTTTTCTTATTAGAGTAATATTTTTGTTAACAAAACTGTTAGCGCCCAAATACTTTTTAACAGATGATAAAAACGTAAAAGTTACCACTATTTTCTAATTTCAGACTTCAAGCAAAGGCTTAAAATAAATCATAGAAACATAAACTGGTAATACTATAGTGTAAATTGAGAGAGTGACAAAGCTATCATCTTTGAATTTGGCACTTTTTCAAGCCATATGATATTTACAAAAAGCATAAGGATCCCCCCCCCCCCACTCACTGCTCTTTGTGTGTTTTTTGAATATTTCAAAATATTGTTCATAATCAACGAAAATAAAATAATTCAAATCAAGAAATGTTTTAATTATTTATCACACTTTTTAGACAAACTATCTTAATGATAAATTCTATTCTTACAAAACAGACTGAATATATTAAAAATTAAATTATTTGAATGGCTTATCACGATTCCATTCTTAAATACTTTCATTAATTGTATTTCTGTCATCTATTTTCATTCATTAATTAAAAATGTATTTTTCTATTTTAAAAAAATACTTATTTATTGATATTTTAAAACAATTTGGCACTCTTGGTATTCTAAATTAAAATATTAAGGCTTGAATCCACATTCAATGTAAACATTGTGGTTACCTTTGAAATTTTACTATTATGTCATTAAATACCTATTTGAGAGTTATCGCAGCGAAGGGTAAGTTATAAAAATGAATAATCATTGCATTATATATATAATATAATAATAAAAAAAGATTGGAAATACACCTTTATATACACTCACCTTTAAGGGAATAAAAATACATATTTTAATCAAAATAATTAGCGCCACAGAGGTTAATTCGTGGGGTGTAATTCAATGTGAAAATATGAAAGTTAATATAATTGATTATTTGATAAAAATAAATATTGTTTTAAAATGAACTTTTGAATATATTTGGGTTTTTTTAAATGCCACATTGTTTATATAAGGTGTAAAGAGATAGAGGCATGATGGATAATTCCAAGCAACATTTGGGAGATATGGTTCTTAGTTGTGTGTATAGCTTCTTTCCTGATTGTTGATGTATAACACATGTTCTGATTGTCTGATGTTGCATTTGTCAGTTAGGATGATTTTTGAGCATCTTATTTTTATTAAAGTTGTGTTGATAGTTCATTGTTTTGGTTACTGTTTCATTTTGCTAACATGCAAGGCAAGATGTCTTTAGTATTAATTGCTCACCCTTTCCCCAACTTTCATCACCTTCCACCATAAAACCTCTTGTTTCTAATTGCTAGTAATTGGACTGAGAGGAAATTTATATTATCTGCTGTTAAATGTTTACATTTTCAGACTTACATCTACCAGGTCTATTAGTATGAAACGCGAAAATTTTCAGTGAATTCAAAAGTTCACTAATTCCATTCAACAAAAGATTTTTTATTCAAAGTAATTGCCCTGATTAGCTATACACTCGGACCACCTTTCAGGCAATTTTCGAATTCCTTGTCTGAAAAATTCTATTCCTTTTGAGTCGAACCAGTCAACAAGCCATTTTCGGAGTATGTCTGAGTTCGCAAATTCCTGGTTTTTTAGGGCGTGTCCTAAAGATGTGAAAAGGTGGTAGTCCGACGGTGCTAAGTCTGGTGAGTACGGCGGGTGGGGTAAGAGTTCCCAGCCCAAGTCTTTTATGGTGTTTTTGACCACTGTAGCGTTGTGGGCTGGAGCGTTGTCATGCTGCAGTATCAGCTTGTTGTGCTTTTCACACAATTCCGGTCTTTTTTCATTCAATGCCTCTCTCAAACTGTGCATTTATTGTTCGTAGCGACTAGTATTGACCGTTTCGCCAGGTTTCAGGAGCTTGAAATATACTAGGCCGGTCTGGTCCCACCATACGCAAAGCATTGCCTTTTTTCCTAAGCGATTGAGCCTAGGCTTCCGTTTTGGAAATTGGCCGAGCAGGCCCCACAACTTTTGGTGCATAGGATTGCTGTAGTGGATCGATTTCTCATCAGAAGTTACGATTCGGTGCAAAAATGACTTCTTTTCATGCCTGGCGAGCAGCCCTTCGCAGGTTACCAGACGCCGTTCTTGCTGCCTTTCGCTCAACTCGTGGGGGACCTATCTGGAAAGCTTTTGGGTCATTCTGAGGCTGTTTAAACGTAGGGAAACAGAACCTTGAGACACCTGGAGCTGTTTCGCGAGTTTCTCCTGCGTTTGGGTACTGTCGTCATCCAACAAAGCTTGCAGTTCAGCGTCCTCGAACTTTGGTGCGGTTTTCCATGTGGTTCATTATCAAGTTCGGAATCGCCACTTTGGAATTTTTTAAACCACCTGTAACACTGTGATTTGCTCAGAGCGTGGTCGCCGTGAACTTCCTCGAGCATTCGGTGGGATTTAGTGGCACTTTTCTTCCAGTTGAAGGCGAACAACAAAACTTCCCGCAAATGGGCACTTTTTGGCTCGGAAATCACCATTTTCCACGGGCTCCAGAAATTTTCTACGATTTGAATTTTTCTAAAACTCCACACATGCTGATGCCACGTGAGTCAAAAAACAAAATGCCTTCAACAGCGCCACCGTCGGCTCAAATAAAGTTGCACAGCGCCCTCTGGCAGCCATTTTCGCGTTTCATACTAATAGACCTGGTATAAAATTTTGCTTATTTTATATGTGCACCATGTGCTCTGTCCTAAATTATCAAATGACAACTTGATTTGTAACTTAAACTGAGAAATGGAAGTAATTTCAATGGTTATTTGTAGCTTTCAATTTTGCATATGGGTTACAGTAGAACCTCCCTGTACAGACAACACCTAGTTGCTGAGGCAAAGTGTCCTTTAAAGAGAGGTTTCCTCTTACTGCAGAATTGTTATTTTTCTATATGTTAAAACTAAAAAAAATAAATCTTTATGAGCATATTATATTTATTATTATATAACATATTATATATCTTTAACACTTTGTAAATGGCTATAAAAAACTATTTAGAACCAAAAGGTAATAAGACAAAATAACCCAAGGAGAATCCTCTGTAAGACCTGTGTGTCTTAATAAAGGCTTTTGTGTGTGTGTGTGTGTGTGGTAATAAGACAAAATCCAAATAAATAGATAGTGTTGACATTTCGGGATCAGCATTGTTACAGAAAATCACACACTATTTATTTATTTATTTGAATTTGGTCTTATTTACCTTTTGTTTATAATCTATAATCCAAATTGTGCCATATTATAGTTAAATACCATTAAACATTGAAAATCTAAAAATATATATTCTTTGTTCAACTTCCTGAATTGTCCACTAGCGTAAACTGTATTTATGTAATTTTCTACAATCATCTTGTGTCTTCCTAAGATGGCCATTTCCTTCACGATACTTCAACAACAGCATGAGTTGCTATGGAGATTTAAAATAGCAAATGGCTTGAAAATCTTCTTTCTTATATCCACTCAATCAGGGTATCAAGCTTGTAAAGGTTGAGACTTTTGATGGTGTCTGCCGGGGAAGAGTAGAGCTCATCAATGGACAAGTCAATACAGTCAATAATGTGTTGATAACCATCATGGCTTGAAAATATATAACTTGAATGATAGATGGACCTTAGCATAAAAAAGTTTGGAAACTTATGGTTCTGAGGCTTTTCAAAACAATCCCAGAACCAAGAGTTTATGCCCAGATTCCAATAACACAGACAATAGGTGCTGTTGTCAAAAGGAGAACAAAATCTTAAGGTGTCATAAGGTATTGTAACAAAAATTGAAAGAGTTTCTTCTTTTGATAATTATAAACACAAGTTAAATAAAACCAATTCCAAATAAATAAATAGTGTATGATGTTTCAGTAACATCATTATTATCATCTTCAGACAAAAGTGCTGAATGGTAACAACTTTGTCTGAAGGTGGTAACAACGGTGTTACAGAAACCTCACACACTATTTATTTATTTATTTGGTCTTATTTACCTTGTGTTTATAATCTATAATCCAAATTGTACCTTTTCACCTTCTGATAATTACCCCAACAGGTGATTATTCAACTAGGTGACTCATCCATTGATGAGCTCTACTCATCCCCGGCAGACACCATCAAAATTCTCAAGCTCTACAAGCTTGATACCCTGATATGATTGAGTGGGGATAAGAAAGAAGAAGACTCAGTGGTGTTGCTGCCCTCTGGTCTAAGATGTGTGTTCCCAGGGCCATGTCTGATGTCCAAGACCTCCCTGTCAACCTCCGCCTGCCACATGTCCAGGTCTTCCTCCTGGAGAGAGAGGTGAGTCCTATCTTCTCTTTAAACACACCCCGGGTCGGTTGAATTAAAGCTTGTGTGTTAAGGTGATATACAAGGGATTATTATTATCATTTTTTGGATTGTTTTTTGCTTATCCCTAGTACACGTGGTACAGGCCATGATAATCATGGTGGGTAGTTAGCGACTGCTTTTTTACTGTAAGCGCACCATATGTCTACACATGTGAAAGCAGTTCGACTTTGCACTTACAAATGTGCCAGAGCCCCGTTTGGTTACTTGCACTCGCTGGTGGGGTTGGACTTTTGCAAGAATCGGGGGGCCATTGGAGCATTTTTTTTTTTTTAAACAGAAAAAAGTGTCCAATGCGGGGATCGAACCCGGGTCGTAGTGGTCGTAAACCAAACGGTTTAACCAGCCTTCCACCGACCCCCCCGTGACTTGTGACTTCAAACAATGAACTCTTTATCGCCAAATCAAAATTTACCTGAACCAAGTTAAAAGAAAGTTATCCCTGGAAGCTCCTGATATATTTCACCTTAATAATATTGAAACAAGGAATTCTTTTATTGATTTGTAAAGTCTCAGTGTGTTTAATTATAGTCTGTTTCCCATCCCTGGACATTTTATTTTTCCCGTTTATCATTACTCTTCACAATTCATCCTATCATACTTCATCCCTAAGGTTAGAAATAAACGTTATTTCTCCCCTTAAAATGAATTTCGATTTTTTGTTCAAAAGAAACATTTGCGGTATAATTGCAATTTTCATTTTACAATCATAAGCCGCATTATATTGTATTATAGTCTGTTAAGATGATTATAAATTTATCGTTGACCTTTTTTTTTTTTTAGTGTGAATGGAATTTTTTTGATATTTAGATTATTGGAATTTTTGGATAATTAGAATAATTAGCATTCTTTTTAAATATGTGCAAAAATGTTAACAAAAGTGAAGTTGTACTGGGTTGATAAATTAAGGCCATCTCCCCCCTGATAGCAGTTGTGCAATCAGGAGATGACTTTCTCTTTATTAAAAAAAAATTTACTGTATTGACTCATCCATTGATGTGCTCTACTCATCCCTAACAGACATCAACAAGCTTGATACCCCAATATGATTGAGTGTAGATAAAGAAAAAGAAAAAAAATATATGTATAATTGAAGTGTTGTGATATAATTTGGATGAAATATATAAAGTAACAGAACCAAACCCAAATAAATTAATTCTGTTTCAGTAACAGCATTGTTAGTCATGTATAATTTATCCATTAAGATTTCAGTCTTGTTATTTTGAAAAGTTTTGTTTGTATTTAGAGATGGGAGTAAGAAGTTGGTGACATTTCTTACGTTAACTGAAACGTCATACACTTTATTTATTTGGATTTGGTTTTATTACCTTGTGTTTATAATCTATAATTCTAATTGTGCCTTATCAGTAACAGCATTGTTACCGAAAGGTCATGCGTAATTTATCCATTAGGATTTCAGTCTTGTTATTTTGACAAGTTTTGTTTGTATTTAGAGATGGGAGTAAGAAGTTGGTGAGGTTTCACGTTAACTGAAACATCGCACACTATTTATATATTTGGATTTGGTTTTATTACCTTGTGTTTATAATCTATAATCTAAATTGTGCCTTATCAGTAACAGCATTGTTATGCATAATTTATCCATTAGGATTTTAGTCTTGTTACTTTGACAAGTTTAGAGATGGGAGTAAGAAGTTGGGCAAACTTTCCTGGTGGTGTGTGCAGGGCCAAGCTGCCATCTCAACGGCACATAGCAGGTCCTCTAGTGGACCTCCCGGACTGGTCTTATGCCGGTAGGTCCTCTTCTGTCCTTACAACGTAATCTCTGTGGAAAATTGTACAAAAGTGAATTTGGCTCTCAAGTAATCTCTCTGTACCAGCCAGATGGGGAAGTCCACCCATCTCTAGTAGAATAAAAACTTATTAAGGAATCACAGGTCTAACTTCAATATTATGAAATTACTAGACGAATGGCCCGGGCAACGCCCGGGTTTTACCAGAGTGCGTATATATTTTAAAAACGTTTTAATTCAAATACTATTCATTACAATTATAAATTGGCGCCATGGATGTCACTCTTGTGAAACGTCCCGTTCCAAACTGTGTGTTTTTAAAATGTTTTAATTAAAATACTATTCGTTACAATTATAAATTGGCACCATGGATGTCACTCTTGTGAAACGTCCCGTTCCAAACTGTGTGTTTTTAAAATGTTTTAATTAAAATACTATTCATTACAATTATAAATTGGCGCCGTGGATGTCTCTCTTGTGAAACGTCCCGCCCCAAACTGTGTGTGTCTTGAAAATATAAAAATAAAAATGTGAATTTTCATAAAGATTTCATCATGTCGATTTTTTTTTTGCATTTCACCTACTAAATCGATAGAGATAATTACATTTACAACATGAACTTAGGTATATTGACTAAATAGAAAACTGCATAGTAATAAAGATCATTTTTTAAAGGCACCATATCGTTTTTTTTTTTTTCGATAAAATCGAAACAAAAATTAACGATAAATAACGATAATTGCCTTAAAAAAAAGAAACATTCGCGGTGATTTTGTCTTGCATTCGTTTATACAATTATTATATACGAATGATTACCCGATGTTTTACCCGATTAAATGCTTTTATTCAAATACTATTCGTTACAATTATAAATTGGCGCCGTGGATGTCATTCTTGTATAATATATAAATTAGTTTTGAAAATTGTAAAAAAAAAAAAAAATGCATCGGCCGGGAATCGAACCCGGGCCGCCCGCGTGGCAGGCGAGCATTCTACCACTGAACCACCGATGGTTATGAAAATTCCCATCCGTGAGCTTCAGACAAACAAACAGACAGAATAAGGCAAATATATAAGTAGATCACAAATTTCAAATAAGGGTCGGTAGAAGAATGGTTTAAACCCTTGATGTTTGATAGCCATGACCTGGGATCCTACATGGGTCACTCTTTTTTATTTATTTAAAACACAAGGTAATAAGACCAAATCCAAATAATTCAAATAAGCATACTTTTGTCCGACGATGGTAAAAACGCTGTTACCGAAACGTCACACACTATTTATTTATTTTAATTTGGTCTTATTACCTTGTGTTTATAATCTATAATCCAAATTGTGCCTTATTATTTTTTAAAAAATAAAATTGCTCTAATGGCCAAATCTTCCAAAAATCCAAACCCCACCAGTGAGTGCAAATAACTAGCTGGGATCTGGCAGTGTATCATGGCACTGCTTGTACTAGGCATAATAATGTCTCTTCTCTAGTAAGGAAATCCACAACCTGTATACAGGAAAACCTCCATGAGTGGACATTCTGTAGCGGGGGATACCTCTTTACAGAAGTAAAGTTTTTCTTTGACAAAATTACTGTACAATTTACTAATAAACATCCTTCTAGTAACTCTATAATGAACATTTTGACTCTGAAACTATGTGGCGTCATTTAGCTAGGTTCTTATTCTGTAATCTCTCTCACAACTAAAGATCATTTTCTCTCTCTTTTTCAAATTCCTGAATCCTCAGAATATTGCCTGGCACAATGGCTCTTTCCTACTGTAAAGTTATATGATCGGGCCAATAACATATCATCCTACTATGCAAATCCAAACCCTTTTTACATACACATTGTTTATGTAATATATATATGCAAAACTTTCTTCTAAGAGTGACTATCATAGGGATGGTCCTCAGTCATTTAACACTTCTTTAATTCAACAGCCCAAGGGATCAGAATTGTGTCAGTTGAATTAAAGAGGTAGCTCTGCCTTCCTTAGTCAATGCAGGATATATAAGAAAGCCAATCCAATACAATAGTAGAGTGGTCTGGAGATTGATTCAGCCTAACCACTTAGAGGGTTCATCACTGATGAGCCAAGCCCTCTCTCATTCAATAACTTTTATCATTGCAGTAAGGTCTGTAGAGATGAAACACATTGCCACAAAAAATTAATTGTTGTAGATTTTTTTCTATAGATGGCATTTAAATTTATAAAGAGGTTTAAACTATCTCTGTATTCAACAGTCTTTGACAACCCAAACATCATTTCAGGATTGGTCATCATTTCACTCTTGGTACACTTTGGATTGTAGATACAAGGTAACAACAGTCTTTGATTTCCAGACTTAAGTCTGGTCATCTAAGGACAATGACTTTCCAGAATGGTTGCAAGGTTTTCCCACTATGTACTAAGTGCAATTCTCAACCTGCAACCTCAAAACACATTATTGACTGTATTGACTCATCCATTGGTGAGCTCTACTCATCCCCAGCAGACACTATCAAAAGTGTCAAGCTTTACAAGTTTAATACCCTAATATGATTGAGTGGAGATAAGAAAGAAGAAGAAACACAAGGTAATAAGACCAAATATTATAAATAGTGACATTTTGGTAACAGCGTTGTTACCATCATTGATTCAGTACTTTTGTGGGTTAGGCGTGAAAAATAGTTTATTTATACAAGGTAAGCATGGTGGGTAGAAGTAGGCGACTGCTTTTACTGTAAGTACACCACATGTGTACACATGTGAAAAGCAGTTCGACTTTGCACTTACAAACCAATGGTTTAGACAATCCTTCCACCGACCCCCTTAGTTTATTATAACACCATTGTTGATCAATGTTGTGTGGTGCAGATGGAAGAGCTGCCCCAATGGGAAAGGGTCAGAGAAAACGATATGAACAACAGAAGACATTGGCTGTGAGTGACTGTTGAGTCCATCAACCTTTGGTGACACTATGGACATCTAATTTGATCTGTTAGTGACCTCATATAGTAACCTTCCATTATAGTCGACTAGGCCTAGCAAATTTCTCACAACCCTCTTTCTTCGTTCAAACTAAACAACAGCAATTTACTTACTTTTAAAGAAATACTGTTTCAGTAGCCAAAACAAAAATAAACAAGAACTGGAGGATTCCACCTAAGCACAGTTGGTACTGTGGAGTGGACCCAGGAGGAGCTCTGAACATCAAAAATAGACAGCATCAAACAACACTAACAAGATTTAGAACAGGCCATCTCAAGCCATTGAAGATAGAAAATAATAACAAAACTACCCCACTTGCCCAAAATGTAGTTTGGTACCTGCAGCTCCAAAACACATTTTGGCTTGCATTAGATGCACTAAACAGGACCTTTGGGAGAGGCCGCTGCTCATCTTAAAACAGCGCGAGGAGTATGAACTCATGGAATTCGTGTAATCTTTACACAAAGGGATAATAACAACAACAACAGCAATTTACATATATTTATCTCTTCACTATCTATACACTCTGAGTGGATCTCCAATGGTCCCAGGTTTACTTACTCTCTGACATATTGCCAGATTACCAATCACAAATTTGAAAAAATCTCCCCGATAGTGTTACTGATCTTTACTGATAGCAAAAGCCATCTATCAGAAAAATATGGCCAAAAATATTTTTTTAAATTCTAGAATATTGCTCCCTCTAAAAAAAAATCTCTCTACAATGGTCATTTCAGGAACTTTTTGTTTTATCCACCTTGATTTGGTACCTTCTTGTTGTTGTTTCTTATCCCCTTGTTTAAAGAGATTTAACAAATTCCATGAGTTCATGCTCCCCTAGCTGTTTTATAATAAGCACCAGTCTCTCCCAAAGGTCCTGTTTAGTCCAGTTTAAAATCTTTATTTCAAACAAATTCCATGAGTCCATGCTCCTCCACACTTGCTTTAATTCAACAAATTTCTGACCCCCTCCCCCCCCTTTTTTTTTTTAGGTATTGAATTGAAGAAGTTTTTAAATCTGTATTATAATATACTAGCCGAATGACCCGGGCAACGCCCGTGTTTTACCCGATTGAATGTTTTTATTCAAATACTATTTGTTACAATTATAAATTGCCACCTTAAATAAATGCATATATTAGTTAATAACTATAGCCTATGTGCTTTATCTGTCTATGTACTGTTGGCTTCCGTAGGCATCTCTTACTGGGAAAAAGAAAGAGAGGATTCCATTTAGTTATTAACTAATATATGCATTTATTTAAGGAGCGACCCGCTCCAACACAATAGTTACAAAAACGAAAAAGCGAGTGGGGGGGGGGGGGGGGGCGAAGGTGGCGTGATCGTAGCTAACCAATAGGAGAGCGCCATTCCAGAAAAAAAGCAAACGGTGACAGAGATGAAAAATTATTAAGAACGCATGATGCTCGTAACTGTATATAGAATATACAGTAGAATCTCCCTGTAAAGGACACCTAGTTGCAGAACCAAAGTGTCCTTTAGGGAGAGGTGTCCTCTTACCTGAAATTTGATAAATAGTAAAAATGGTAATTTTGCAAATGAAAACTTTCCATTGTTGAGAGGTGTCTGCTAAAGGGACATTCTACTGTATATATATAATCTGTCAAAATATATCCGTGAAAAATTGACTAGAATTCACCTTTTTTTTTTTTCCAAATCTCCACCCAAGCCCACATAACTTCAATATTATGATGCATTAGCGCGTCTTCTGTTATCAAAATTCGAAACTATTATAGACGCGTATGAATCTTTTTTTTTTTAAATAAACAATATCTACTGTCCATACTGCAACGGAAAAATTAATGGGAGGGCCTGGCTCATCAGTGGTGAATCCTCCCAGCGGTTTTGCCAGTTTAAGTGGCTCATCACCACTGATGAGCCAGGCCCTTCCATTAATTTTTCCATTGCAGTAAGGACAGTAGAAATTGTTTATTTAAAAAAAAAGAATCATACGCGTCTATAATAGTTTCGAATTTTGATAACTTCAATATAACCGACTATAATTCAACAGTGTGATGTGGGGAAAGATGAATAAGAAATGATGGTGTGTGCAGAGTCACGTCAAGTTGTTACTGAAGCAGCAGAACTTCGCCAAGGAGTACTCCCAGACCTCCAAGGCCGAGTGGGAGCAGAAGAAACAAGAGATCCTCAAGGAAAAACTCAAAGAAAAAAACACCAAGGGGCTTCAAGTAGATGTGTAGTGATAAATAAATTTTATTCAATTTTCACCCAGTTGTTTGCAAACCTATATATATATACATCAAAAGAAGCACCTTTCCTCTTTAAATATGCATTAGAACCATGCATTATTTTGACCTCTCTTGTAAAAATTCAGCTAGTGGTGATAAAGAATACATCAGTTTTAACAAATTCAGACAAAAGGCCAGCCTGTATACCATGGTTTTGGGTCTTATCAGTTTTATAACATCCTATGAGGGGAGTTATGAATTCACCAAAAAGGTGTTTAAGATGATGAAGTGGATGGTTTTTTTGCTATAACAAAGTTGTAGGAGGACATTATTCATGTATCAAAAAAGAGGCACTTCCCTTTAAAATGGACTTTTTGTTTATCATCTCAGTACAGAACCTAATGGAGATGAAGAATTTGCCACAAACACCTGTTTTAGCAAAAATTCCCACAACTGGAGAGGGGCCTCTCTTTTTAATACATGAATTACACCTCCCGTAAACTCCAAGTATATGTTGTTGTTTCTTATCCCCTTGTGGATGTATTACACTCCAAATATATATTTATTGCTTATCCCTAGTACACGTGGTACAGGCCATGATAATCAATGGTGGGTAGAAGTTGGCAACTGCTTTTACTGTAAGTGCACCACATGTCTACACATGTGAAAAGCAGTTCGACTTTGCACTTACAAATGTGCCAGAGCCTGTTTGGTTACTTGCACTCTCTGGTGGGGTTGGACTTTTGCAAGAATTGGGTGCCATTAGAGCATTTTTTTAAATCAGAAAAAAGTTTTCAATGCGGGAATCGAACCCGGGTCGTAGCGGTCTAAAACCAATGATTTAGACCATCCTTCCACCGACCCCCACTCTAAATATATGTATATATATATTTTTTGGCTTATCTCTAGTACACGTGGTACAGGCCATGATAATCATGGCGACTGCTTTTACTGTAAGTGCACCACATGTCTACTACACACGTGAAAAGCAGTTCGACTTTGCACTTACAAATAAATATGCCAGAGCCCCGTTTGGTTACTTGCACTCGATGGTGGGATTGGACTTTTCCAAGAATAGGGGGCCATTGGAGCATTTTTTTTTCTCTCTAAATATATACAAGTGTGTAGTGAGATGAAATGATAATGCAATAAGTAAATTAATTTGGATTATAAACATAAGGTAACAAGACCAAACCCATGATAAGGTACAATTTGGATTATAGATTATAAACATAAGGTAACATGACCAAATCCATGATAAGGTACAATTTGGATTATAGATTATAAACATAAGGTAACATGACCAAATCCATGATAAGGTACAATTTGGATTATAGATTATAAACATAAGGTAACAAGACCAAATCCATGATAAGGTACAATTTGAATTATAGATTATAAACATAAGGTAACATGACCAAATCCATGATAAGGTACAATTTGGATTATAGATTATAAACATAAGGTAACAATACCAAATCCATGATAAGGTACAATTTGGATTATCTATATATATAAAAATGAATGTATGTCTGTTTGTTTGTCCTTTATGGCTGACCAAACCACTCATTGGATCGCCATGGAACTTTGGGAAGTTATTTAGTATAGTACTGGGAAGGTTTCTAGCAAATAAAATTTTTGAAATAACTTTTCGCCTAGAAATAATCAAGATAAATATTCTAATTTATCTGTTATAATTCAACAATGTGCTCTAAATATTATCATGATAAGATGATTTTGTAATGTAGAAAATTAGGAAAGACAAAATTCAGGATGACACTGCAATTTATTTGAGACAAGAATAATGATACAATTCAAAGGCAAGATACTATTCCTTTAACTTCCAATTACCGAGGGAACCAATTAATATTGATTTTATTCAACTTATCCAGTATTTTTCAAGGGACCGGAAAAAAATGTTCACTTTATCGAGAGATTCGTTAGACAAACTTTTACTCGGGTAAAAACCGGGCGAAGCCGGGTACGTCCGCTAGTAGATTATAAACATAAGGTAACAAGACCAAATCCATGATAAGGTACAATTTGGATTATAGATTATAAACCCAAGGTAACAAAACCAAATCCATGATAAGGTACAATTTGGATTATAGATTATAAACATAAGGTAACATGACCAAATCCATGATAAGGTACAATTTGGATTATAGATTATAAACCCAAGGTAACAAGACCAAATCCATGATAAGGTACAATTTGGATTATAGATTATAAACATAAGGTAACATGACCAAATCCATGATAAGGTACAATTTGGATTATAGATTATAAACATAAGGTAACAAGACCAAATCCATGATTAGGTACAATTTGGATTATAGATTATAAACATAAGGTAACAAGACCAAATCCATGATAAGGTACAATTTGGATTATAGATTATAAACATAAGGTAACAAGACCAAATCCATGATAAGGTACAATTTGGATTATAGATTATAAACATAAGGTAACAAGACCAAATCCATGATAAGGTACAATTTGGATTGTAGATTATAAACATAAGGTAACAAGACCAAATCCATGATAAGGTACAATTTGGATTGTAGATTATAAACATAAGGTAACATGACCAAATCCATGATAAGGTACAATTTGGATTATAGATTATAAACATAAGGTAACAAGACCAAATCCATGATAAGGTACAATTTGGATTATAGATTATAAACATAAGGTAACAAGACCAAATCCATGATAAGGTACAATTTGGATTATAGATTATAAACATAAGGTAACAAGACCAAATCCATGATAAGGTACAATTTGGATTATAGATTATAAACCCAAGGTAACAAGACCAAATCCATGATAAGGTACAATTTGGATTATAGATTATAAACATAAGGTAACAAGACCAAATCCATGATAAGGTACAATTTGGATTATAGATTATAAACATAAGGTAACAAGACCAAATCCATGATAAGGTACAATTTGGATTATAGATTATAAACATAAGGTAACATGACCAAATCCATGATAAGGTACAATTTGGATTATAGATTATAAACATAAGGTAACGTGACCAAATCCATGATAAGGTACAATTTGGATTATAGATTATAAACATAAGGTAACAACACCAAATCCATGATAAGGTACAATTTGGATTATAGATTATAAACATAAGGTAACAAGACCAAATCCATGATAAGGTACAATTTGGATTATAGATTATAAACCCAAGGTAACAAGACCAAATCCATGATAAGGTACAATTTGGATTATAGATTATAAACATAAGGTAACAAGACCAAATCCATGATAAGGTACAATTTGGATTATAGATTATAAACATAAGGTAACAAGACCAAATCCATGATAAGGTACAATTTGGATTATAGATTATAAACATAAGGTAACAAGACCAAATCCATGATAAGGTACAATTTGGATTATAGATTATAAACATAAGGTAACAAGACCAAATCCATGATAAGGTACAATTTGGATTATAGATTTTAAACATAAGGTAACAAGACCAAATCCATGATAAGGTACAATTTGGATTATAGATTATAAACATAAGGTAACAAGACCAAATCCATGATAAGGTACAATTTGGATTATAGATTATAAACATAAGGTAACAAGACCAAATCCATGATAAGGTACAATTTGGATTATAGATTATAAACATAAGGTAACAAGACCAAATCCATGATAAGGTACAATTTGGATTATAGATTATAAACATAAGGTAACGTGACCAAATCCATGATAAGGTACAATTTGGATTATAGATTATAAACATAAGGTAACAAGACCAAATCCATGATAAGGTACAATTTGGATTATAGATTATAAACATAAGGTAACAAGACCGAATCCATGATAAGGTACAATTTGGATTATAGATTATAAACATAAGGTAACAAGACCAAATCCATGATAAGGTACAATTTGGATTATAGATTATAAACACAAGGTAACAAGACTAAATCCATGATAAGGTACAATTTGGATTGTAGATTATAAACATAAGGTAACATGACCAAATCCATGATAAGGTACAATTTGGATTATAGATTATAAACATAAGGTAACGTGACCAAATCCATGATAAGGTACAATTTGGATTATAGATTATAAACCCAAGGTAACAACACCAAATCCATGATAAGGTACAATTTGGATTATAGATTATAAACATAAGGTAACAAGACCAAATCCATGATAAGGTACAATTTGGATTATAGATTATAAACCCAAGGTAACAAGACCAAATCCATGATAAGGTACAATTTGGATTATAGATTATAAACATAAGGTAACAAGACCAAATCCATGATAAGGTACAATTTGGATTATAGATTATAAACATAAGGTAACAAGACCAAATCCATGATAAGGCACAATTTGGATTATAGATTATAAACATAAGGTAACAAGACCAAATTCATGATAAGGTACAATTTGGATTATAGATTATAAACATAAGGTAACAAGGCCAAATCCATGATAAGGTACAATTTGGATTATAGATTATAAACATAAGGTAACAAGACCAAATCCATGATAAGGTACAATTTGGATTATAGATTATAAACATAAGGTAACAAGACCAAATCCATGATAAGGTACAATTTGGATTATAGATTTTAAACATAAGGTAACAAGACCAAATCCATGATAAGGTACAATTTGGATTATAGATTATAAACATAAGGTAACAAGACCAAATCCATGATAAGGTACAATTTGGATTATAGATTATAAACATAAGGTAACAAGACCAAATCCATGATAAGGTACAATTTGGATTATAGATTATAAACATAAGGTAACAAGACCAAATCCATGATAAGGTACAATTTGGATTATAGATTATAAACATAAGGTAACAAGACCAAATCCATGATAAGGTACAATTTGGATTATAGATTATAAACATAAGGTAACAAGACCAAATCCATGATAAGGTACAATTTGGATTATAGATTATAAACACAAGGTAACAAGACCAAATCCATGATAAGGTACAATTTGGATTATAGATTATAAACATAAGGTAACAAGACCAAATCCATGATAAGGTACAATTTGAATTATAGATTATAAACATAAGGTAACAAGACCAAATCCATGATAAGGTACAATTTGGATTATAGATTATAAACATAAGGTAACGTGACCAAATCCATGATAAGGTACAATTTGGATTATAGATTATAAACATAAGGTTACAAGACCAAATCCATGATAAGGTACAATTTGGATTATAGATTATAAACATAAGGTAACGTGACCAAATCCATGATAAGGTACAATTTGGATTATAGATTATAAACATAAGGTAACAAGACCAAATCCATGATAAGGTACAATTTGGATTATAGATTATAAACACAAGGTAACAAGACCAAATCCATGATAAGGTACAATTTGGATTATAATTATAAACATAAGGTAACAAGACCAAATCCATGATAAGGTACAATTTGGATTATAGATTATAAACATAAGGTAACAAGACCAAATCCATGATAAGGTACAATTTGGATTATAGATTATAAACATAAGGTAACAAGACCAAATCCATGATAAGGTACAATTTGGATTATAGATTATAAACATAAGGTAACAAGACCAAATCCATGATAAGGTACAATTTGGATTATAGATTATAAACATAAGGTAACAAGACCAAATCCATGATAAGGTACAATTTGGATTATAGATTATAAACATAAGGTAACGTGACCAAATCCATGATAAGGTACAATTTGGATTATAGATTATAAACATAAGGTTACAAGACCAAATCCATGATAAGGTACAATTTGGATTATAGATTATAAACATAAGGTAACGTGACCAAATCCATGATAAGGTACAATTTGGATTATAGATTATAAACATAAGGTAACAAGACCAAATCCATGATAAGGTACAATTTGGATTATAGATTATAAACACAAGGTAACAAGACCAAATCCATGATAAGGTACAATTTGGATTATAGATTATAAACATAAGGTAACAAGACCAAATCCATGATAAGGTACAATTTGGATTATAGATTATAAACATAAGGTAACAAGACCAAATCCATGATAAGGTACAATTTGGATTATAGATTATAAACATAAGGTAACAAGACCAAATCCATGATAAGGTACAATTTGGATTATAGATTATAAACATAAGGTAACAAGACCAAATCCATGATAAGGTACAATTTGGATTATAGATTATAAACATAAGGTAACAAGACCAAATCCATGATAAGGTACAATTTGGATTATAGATTATAAACATAAGGTAACAAGACCAAATCCATGATAAGGTACAATTTGGATTATAGATTATAAACACAAGGTAACAAGACTAAATCCATGATAAGGTACAATTTGGATTATAGATTATAAACACAAGGTAACAAGACTAAATCCATGATAAGGTACAATTTGGATTAAAGATTAGAAACATAAGGTAACAAGACTAAATCCATGATAAGGTACAATTTGGATTATAGATTATAAACACAAGGTAACAAGACCAAATCCATGATAAGGTACAATTTGGATTATAGATTATAAACACAAGGTAACAAGACCAAATCCATGATAAGGTACAATTTGGATTATAGATTATAAACACAAGGTAACAAGACCAAATCCATGATAAGGTACAATTTGGATTATAGATTATAAACACAAGGTAACAAGACCAAATCCATGATAAGGTACAATTTGGATTAAAGATTAGAAACATAAGGTAACAAGACTAAATCCATGATAAGGTACAATTTGGATTATAGATTATAAACATAAGGTAACAAGACCAAATCCATGATAAGGTACAATTTGGATTATAGATTATAAACATAAGGTAACAAGACCAAATCCATGATAAGGTACAATTTGGATTATAGATTATAAACATAAGGTAACAAGGCCAAATCCATGATAAGGTACAATTTGGATTATAGATTATAAACACAAGGTAACAAGACTAAATCCATGATAAGGTACAATTTGGATTATAGATTATAAACATAAGGTAACGTGACCAAATCCATGATAAGGTACAATTTGGATTATAGATTATAAACACAAGGTAACAAGACTAAATCCATGATAAGGTACAATTTGGATTATAGATTATAAACACAAGGTAACAAGACCAAATCCATGATAAGGTACAATTTGGATTATAGATTATAAACACAAGGTAACAAGACCAAATCCATGATAAGGTACAATTTGGATTATAGATTATAACATAAGGTAACAAGACCAAATCCATGATAAGGTACAATTTGGATTATAGATTATAAACATAAGGTAACAAGACCAAATCCATGATAAGGTACAATTTGGATTATAGATTATAAACATAAGGTAACGTGACCAAATCCATGATAAGGTACAATTTGGATTATAGATTATAAACACAAGGTAACAGGACCAAATCCATGATAAGGTACAATTTGGATTATAGATTATAAACACAAGGTAACAAGACCAAATCCATGATAAGGTACAATTTGGATTATAGATTATAAACACAAGGTAACAGGACCAAATCCATGATAAGGTACAATTTGGATTATAGATTATAAACACAAGGTAACAGGACCAAACACAAGGTAATAAGACCAAATCCAAATAAATAGTGTGTTATTTATTTGGATATGGTCTTATTACCTTGTGTTTATAATCTATAATCCAAATTGTGCCTATCATAACAAGACCAAATCAATGATAAGGTACAATTTGGATTATAGATTAGAAACACAAGATAACATGACCAAATCCAAATTAAATGTTTGTGAGATTTCAGTAACAGCATTGATACCGAAACAGACATTTCATTAATATGAATTTGGTCTTGTTGCCTTGCGTTTTTTTCCTTGTTATGTATATTCCCTTATGTATGTAAATATGGTGTTCTCTGTTCCCATACTTCTCCTGTAACTCCCCTCCAAACACATGTGGAGGCCTATTGGTGTCATTTCTAATAAATTCTCCCTCATCCTTCTATTCATTATTATATTATAAATTAGAAACACATGGTAATAAGACCAAATAAATAAATAGTAATACACTAATCTAAGTCTGTTGGGGGAGGGTGCTGTCTCTATTATAACAGAATAACATTGGGCCTTATTTAACTCATGTATTGATAATCTATTTATTTATAAGTCAATATATATAATAAATAAAATTATATCAAGAACAATTTTTCTTTGTCAAATAAAATAAACTTTCCTTACTGCCCTGAAATAATAATTGTTGGGAGAGGTTTTGGATAAACAGTGATAAATCCTTCTAATGATTTTGCCAACTTAATCCACCAAACTGGAGTTTTTACATCTCTAACTACTGTACTGGATTATTCATCCAATATAATTGATAAGGCACAATTTGCATTATAGATTATAAACACAAGGTAATAAGACCAAATCCAAATAAATAAATAGTGTGTGATGTTTCGGTAACAACGTTGTTCTCGAAACATCACACACTATTTATTTATTTGGATTTGGTCTTATTACCTTGTGTTTTCATCCAATATATTTTTTTCAATGTGGTAAGGACAGTAGAAATTTTCTTTTATTGGAAATAAAATAATTTGTGTTTAATAGTTGTATTTGTAATATTTTAATTCTTTTTGTTTCTTCCGATAATCGAGTGTAGATGCCACCAATCAAATGAAATGTTTCCCCCGACGGTACAACACTTGATTTTGTCTGAGGGGGGTTCAGCGCTATAAGAAAATGGATATCTGAGGGCTTTTGGTGACCCCTCTGAAGAAACTAGAAGAATCTACAATGAGTATAATCCAAATTGTACTTTATCAAACTAGAAGAATAAAGGTGTTGGAGTGTACAAGAGCACTCTATATAATTGTGGGTAATCGAAGAAAATATTCGACTGACTTTGAAAATATGATATCTCCAGGATTTGGTTTGAAGGGACGAAGGATAAGAGAAAGAAATGAACAAAAACAGAGAATAAGGGGGGGGAGGGAGCTGGGAAATAAAGGTAGAATCTAGACTTTTGACACTTCCGAAAGATTGAATTACGGTCTGTTGAATTAATGAGGTATCGCGTGATCTCCAAAATGGAGGTCAGCCATCTTCTCCAATCCTCTGAGTCTATGTATCATTATCAATGGAGGTCAATGAATAAATGAATGGTCTAAACTGTTGGTTTTCAACTGCTACAACCCGGGATCATATCCTGCCCCTTTATAATTTAAAAAAAAAGCTCCAATGTCCCCCAATTCTTGTAAAAGTTTAATCCCAACAGCTAGTGCAAGTACCTAAATGGTGTTCTGACACAGTTGTAAGTGCAAAAGTCAAACTGCTTTTCATATGTGTAGACATGTGGTGCAATTTACAGTAAAAACTGTTGCCAACTTCTACCTACCATGATTATCATGGCCTGTACCAGGAGCACTAGGGATAAAAATAAAAAAAATCATCAATTCTCCTAGTCATCATCATCAGTCTCCCTGCGCTGAGCCCAGGCTGGGTGTATACGCAGGCGCAGGAAGAGTTCCTTGAAGCAGGAGAGGACACTCCCCATGTGCAGTGTGACCAGGAGCATGGGCAGCAGATCGACAACTCCCACACCATCCTACAGAAGATTGCGCAGCTCTACGCTGAACGTCTGCTCAGTGACATCACCCTGGATGTTGGCGGCCGTCTTTTCCCCGCTCACCGGCTCATCCTCTGTGCATCCTCCAATGTCTTTCAGGTGAGTCTGGCTGGACCCATGGAGGGGATAGATGTGTGTGTAATTAGCCTAGGCTTCTGGCTGATTTGCTGCACTTGAGTTACTGCACATGTTGCCAGGTTAATTACTGAACATACTGCTTGATATTTGAATTACCACACACATGGCTTGTATTCTGTTTAAGTGGTTGAATTTTCCTCAATTATTTATATTCACCTTTAATTATTTTTGCACACAATAAAAAAAGCCAATCTAATATCACAAAATTTTATTGAGGAGCCAACACAATTTTCTAGTGCATGGTCTTCTAGTGAGTCTAGTAAATTCTATTCACATTTACACTGGAGGTCCTGGACGAGACCACGGTCTTCTAGTGAGTCTATCTCTTGTTAATTTCCATGACATTTACACTGGTCTAGGGCATGGTCTTCTAGTGAGTCCATCTCTTGTAGATTCTATTCACATTTACACTGGTCAAGGGCATGGTCTTCTAGTGAGTCCATCTCTTGTAGATTCTATTCACATTTACACTGGTCAAGGGCATGGTCTTCTAGTGAGTCCATCTCTTGTAGATTCTATTCACATTTACACTGGTCAAGGGCATGGTCTTCTAGTGAGTCCATCTCTTGTAGATTCTATTCACATTTACACTGGTCAAGGGCATGGTCTTCTAGTGAGTCCATCTCTTGTAGATTCTATTCACATTTACACTGGAGGTCCTGGACGAGACCACGGTCTTCTAGTGAGTCCATCTCTTGTTAATTCCCATGACATTTACACTGGTCTAGGGCATGGTCTTCTAGTGAGTCCACATCTTGTAGATTCTATTCACATTTACACTGGAGGTCCTGGACGAGACCACAGTGTCTTGATTTTTAAATTAGACATAGAGGTACATGTATGTTAATGATAAGAAGAACCTATCATCTAATGATTTCTATTATTATACAGTATTAATGTAAGGAAATTGGTCAATTAAGGGAATTAAACAAAGTGACCACAATTAAGAGGAAGCCTCTTCTTGTGTGTATGGCTGTCCTTTAATTATACGGTCTAAAAGTTTTGAAAAGTAAAAAAAAATTGCCAAACCGTGGCTATAGTGAACCAAAAGCTCTGTCCCATTGGGGTTCACTATAGAGGGGTTTTACTGTATATGCATTTATTTAAGGAGCGACCTGCTCCAACACAATGGTTACAAAAACGAAGAAGCGAGTGGGGGGGGGGGGGGGGGGGTGGGCAAAGGTGGCGTGATCGTAGCCAACCAATAGGAGGGCGCCATTCCAAAAAAAAAAGCAAACGGTGACAGAGATGAAGAATGACGCTCGTAACTGTATATAGAAATAGCCGAATGACCCGGGCAACGCCTGTGTTTTACCCGATTGAATGTTTTTATTCAAATACTATTTGTTACAATTATAAATTGGCGCCTTAAATAAATGCATATATTAGTTGGCTTCCATAGGCGTCTCTAACTGGGAAAAAGAAAGAGAGGATTCCATTTAGTTATTAACTAATATATGCATTTATTTAAGGAGCGACCCGCTCCAACAAAATAGTTACAAAAACCAAAAAAGGTGGCGTGATCGTAGCTAACCAATAGGAGGGCGCCATTCCAAAAAAAAAAAAAGCAAACGGTGACAGAGATGAAGAATGACGCTCGTAACTGTATATAGAATAATCCGAATTGTACCTTATCATGGATTTGGTCTTGTTACCTTGTGTTTATAATCTATAATCCAAATTGTACCTTATCATTGGTACTGTTACCTTGTGTTTATAATCTATAATCCAAATTGTACCTTATCATGGATTTGGTCTTGTTACCTTGTGTTTATAATCTATAATCCAAATTGTACCTTATCATGGATTTGGTCTTGTTATTTTATGTTTATAATCTACTAGCGGATGTACCCGGCTTCGCACGGGTTTTACCCGAGTAAAGGTTTGTCTAACGAACATTTGTTAAAACAATTCTCTATAAACTTATAAAAAAAATAATAGATATATTTTGATAATTTGAAACTCGTAAATTTGAATCTCTCGATAAAGTGAACATTTTTTCCCGGTCCCTTGAAAAATACTCGATAAGTTGAATAAAATCAATATTAATTGGTTCCCTCGGTAATTGGAAGTTAAAGGAATAGTATCTTGCCTTGGAATTGTATCATTATTCTTGTCTCAAATAAATTGCCATGTCATCCTGAATTTTGTCTTTCCTAATTTTCTACATTACAAAATCATCGTTTTATCTAGTGAACATTTTTTCCCGGTCCCTTGAAAAATACTCGATAAGTTGAATAAAATCAATATTAATTGGCTCCCTCGGTAATTGGAAGTTAAAGGAATAGTATCTTTGCCTTGGAATTGTATCATTATTCTTGTCTCAAATAAATTGCAGCGATATCCTGAATTTTGTCTTTCCTAATTTTCTACATTACAAAATCATCATTTTATCTATTCTCCCAATATATATGTTGTAGATAAATGATAAAACTAACTTTGACTTTTGCGCAATTAATAGGTAGAAAATCTTACTTTTGATAAATAATCTTTAAGATAATAAACTTAGTGATAAGAAAATTAACAGATAAAAAAACTTGTTATCATCGTCGCAATGGGGGCGCTGCTTTCGAGTTAAATCTACAAATCTGCAAATAACTCTAAAGATATTCAAGATATTCAAGAAATTATTTTTCAAAAACCTTCTCGGGGATATAGCTAATAATATCCCAAAATTTTACGGCGATTGGATGTATGGTTTTTGAATCTATAGAGTACAGACAGACAGACATTCAATTTTATATATATAGATAATCCAAATTGTTCCTTATCATGGATTTGGTCTTGTTACTTTATGTTTATAATCTATAATCCAAATTGTACCTTATCATGGATTTGGTCTTGTTACTTTATGTTTATAATCTACTAGCCGTATGACCCGGGCAACGCCCGGGTTTTACCCGATTAAATGTTTTTATTCAAATACTATTTGTTACAATTATAAATTGGCACCGTGGATGTCACTTTTGTGAAACGTCCCACTCCAAACTTGGTGTGTTTTTAAAATATAAAAATAAAAATGTAAATTTTCACAACAATATTTGAAAATTATATTATTTTGATTTTCAAATACTATTCGTTACAATTATAAATTGGAGCCATGGATGTCACTCTTGTGAAACGTCCCGCTCCAAACCTTGTGTCTGAGAAGCGATATTTTTATAGAAAGATGATCTGGCTTTTGTTTTCTGCTCGAATGAATGTTTTTCTGTTAGAATTTTGTTCCTGCGTACAAAAAAATGAACTGGTTTCACACGTGGTCTTGCTTTTTGGAATTTTTCCCGATATAATTTTGTATCTAGTAATCAAACATGATACAGCAATATTGTCATCATCATTTTCTGACTAAAAAACCAACTATTTTTGCCCAGAACCTGTCAATTTTATTTTTTATTGGCTAAAAATCCGATAAATATCTTTTCCAGATTTTTCTCTATGTCCTATCAAAACACGTTTTACATGTACATTAGGTCAGCTGATATCAACTCCCATCTTCACCGCTAGAGGCGCTGCTTGCGAGCGAAAAGGCAAATTTGCAACGCAATTTGCAAATAACTCGAAGAATATTCGGGATAGAGACCTGAAATTTTCACTATAAGTTTTCCAGACTCTACTCTATATACTGTATAGTATACTGTTTTTTTGTCTTGTTACCATCATCAGACAAAAAGTGCTGAATTCAGAACTTTTACAGAATAGAAATGTTATACATTCTTCTTTTTTTTTTTTTTGGATTTGGTCATATTACCTTGTGTTAAGAATTGTTATTTATTTAAAAGAGAATGAGAGAATTTGTATAAGCAACCACATGTCCCCATGTTGTACACTGTACGTAACACCTTGCTGTCACAGAGGAAGCAGATGAAGGAAGATGAGGAGAAGTTCAGGAAGCTGATGGCAGAGAAAGCTGAACCTCCAGCCGATCCCTTCCATGACATCGACCTCTCCATGTTGGAGAGTAAGTTACCCTTGTGTTTCTACCTCTCACTACAGATCTGATCGGTTCAAAATCACATTAATAGTTACCGCTCAGCAAGAGCAACCTAGTTCATGATAATTGAAACAGTGAATAATATGTGAAGGTTATTCACATATTAAACAAAATTTTAAAGCAGGATTCAATCCCGGTTCATGACTGTCAGGAATGGAGGGAGTTACCCACTCGTCCACCGACTGTTTTTTTTACAGATCTGATGGTGCACTGGTGTAAACGAAGGCAAACAAAAGGAATAGAAAAATGGGTATTCAGCTTTGGTAAGAATAGATAACATTTAATGAATCCAGTGGCTCTACTGAACTTCTACTAGGTGAATAAGCAAATTCAATAACTCCTAAGACTTTATATTCGGACTTTAGACAATCTCTACCCTCATTCATGTATAAAACTATAAAGACGCTTTATAATTATGTATAATATGTATATTAGTATGGATAATATAAGCTAACAAGACCAAAATAAATAAATGAAATGTTTGTGACATTTCAGTAAAAACATTGTTACAGAAACATTACAGACATTTCATTGCAGGATAAAAAATGAAGGAATAAATATTAATTATATATATATTTTAGAAGAAAAGTAGCAATAAAATAATATATATAATGCTCATGCTCTAAAGGATATTACAGTAATCTTTATTGAAGACACACGAGATGACCAAGTGTGAACAAAATTGCCTCTGTCTCCTTTAAAAAAAAAATAGATGACTGGTGACATCAAAGCCTTTCCGGCCGGTCCCAAGCTCGGATAAAAAAGGAGGAGGGGGAGCAGTAACAAGCTTACTAAAAAACCTGGGTTCAGCTGGCCCGGCTGATAGTACCCTGTAAGGGCTCCTAATCCAGGGATCCATGTTAGGAGCGGCTGCACATGGCGTGTGTTCCTCATGTAAGAGGCGGCCATTTTTTTGGAGTTAAGTCTGCCTGCCACTGAGTCGTGCTCCCAGTCTTGATGACAAAGGCAGACGCATTCTACTTCACCCAGTGTGGAGATAAAAAAGAAGGCAGATTTGTCCATGAGTGTAGATAGACAGAGTGTGTGACTGCTCCAGAAGATGGAGGCCGGGATGATGGCCCTCTCTCCCCGAGACACCGGGAGCTCCAGGACAGACTGGACCACACAGGCCGGCTACTGACGGACCTGGCTCGCATCCAGCACCAGCGGCTCAGTGCGGAGCCCCCCACCCATCTCTCCCACATCACTGGACCTACAGAGTCCGAGACAGAGCTGGGTTAGTCCAGACTGCAGCAGGACTCCCCGCACAGCTTGCTGACCCTCTCTCTGTGTGTGTACAGCCACTCAAGTCAGCCAGAAGCTAGTCTCCATTTCCTCAGAGGTATTTACTTTCTTCAATGGTGGTTTGTTGTTGTTGTTAAGTCTAGTTTGGAAGTACAAAACCGATTTCTAAATTTTGAAAATAGAGCAATCCATAAATAAATCTTTAAATAAAAAGGCATATATTGGATCAAAATATCATTTATTTTACCAATATTTCAGTTGGCTGAACGCCAACCTTTATCAAGGTATTATGTGTTAATTGTTGTAATAATACATAATAATATAACATTAATATGTTATCGACTAAAATAAACTCTTCGAGTTAAAATAGCAAAATAAAATGGAGATTGAAGGGGAGTTTTGTAAAATAAAATTCACACAAGATACTCCACTTCAATCTCCGTTTTATTTTGCTATTAAAATGTTATAACACCTTGATAAAGGTTAGCGTTCAGCCAACTGAAATATTGGTAAAATAAATGATATTTTGATGCAATATATGCCTTTTTAATTAATGCTTTCTAAATGTGTAGAATATGTGGTCCACTTGCAGTAAAAAGCAGTGATTATCATGGCATGTACTAGGGATAATAAAACACTAATCCCACACAACTTTTACCTTCACTAAATATCACGCAAATGCATATTGGTCCTTTGAAGAGTGCACGAAAGTTTGATTTTTACATAATATAGTATAGAGATGTTCCACAGAAATAACAACAACAAAAAATTTTACTAAAACATTTTATAGTCTTATACAGAAATGTCAGGCTTATTCTAGAACAACAGCTAGTCCTAAAAGCTTCATTAAAGAAATATTTGAAACACAAGGTAATAAGCCCAAATAAATAAATAGTGTTACCATTATCAGACTAAATTACTGAATGATGATGGTAACAATGCTGTTACCGAAATGTCACACACTATTTATTTGGATTTGGGCTTTTATTACCTTGTGTTTCTAATCTATAATACAAATTGTGCATAAAGCACAAAGTAATATTTGAAAAAGAAAAAGTAAAAATCAGGTAAAAAGTTTTTTTTAATTTTGATTTGCAAGCTTTCGAGCAATTATACTGCTCTTCAACAAGCTAATACTCTTATGTACAATCTCTAAATAATCTTTATACAGAATAATTGAAAAACTTTTGTTATTGGCATGTGTGGAGCGTGTATTTATTACTTAAATATTCCTTAAGTCTCCATGAGTGTAGTTAAGACAAAGTTATAAAGAAACCCTTTGTATATTCAGCAACGATTCTCGCATGCTCAACATCGACGACCTCATCCCCTACGACGAACTTAACCATCGGACATTCACATCTCCTTATCTCATTGGTCCCGCCGGGGACAGCCTCAAAATACAGATCATCATCACACCATCCTCCATCACCTCCTAGACCCCCACCTTTCTTTCTTTCTTCCCTTTTGTTTGTTTTTAAACTTTTTTTTTGTTTTTAAACTCTCTTGTTATACTGTTGACCTCTTTAAATAAATAAAAAAAAATTCATTCATATGAACATTTTATACTTTCTTACTTTTTTCCTTTTCTTAATCTAGGTTTTTTTTGTTAATCATTTGGAAAGTTTTAAAAAAAGTGCCATTGTTGAAAAAATTATAATAGAAAATTTTACTTGAATAAAGTTTTTATGTATGTTTTTGTCAGAATGTGAACAGTGGCTGAAATAAATATTTTTTGATGGTTGTTAATATTTTATTTTTTAAAGTTTCTTGTATGTAATGCCATCACAGAGAGAAAGAAGTCTGCCATCATGGAGCATCATCTCACCATCTTAAACAATTCATCTTATAATTCCAGACCATTCTTTCTATTAAAAACCTAAGGTGAGAAAAGACCAAATTCATAAAATTGTATGATGTCTTGATAACAGACAAAAGTAATAATTAAGTACAATTTGGATTATAGATTGTAGCTTGTACCTTGGCATGTAGCTTGGCACCTGCAGTTCCAGAACACATTTTGGCTTGCATTAGATGCACTAAACAGGACCTTTGGGAGAGGCCACTGCTTATCATAAAACAGCTCGAGGAGAATGAACTCATGGAATTCGTGTAATCTTTACACAAGGGGATAAGAAACAGACCTTATCCAAGTAAATACATAGTGTGTGACATTTCAGTAACAACACTGTTACTGAAACATCACACATTATTTATTTATTTGGATATGTTACCTTAGGTTTCTACCTCAAATTCTTTCTCCATCAAAATTAAAATAGAGAATGTGATATTGGAAGAAGCACTACTTTATGGGGAGTAAAACATTTTATTTCAAAACATATATTGTTGAAAGATTATATGGGGTCAACATATTTTAAAATATATCGAGTAGATGAGAAAAATCTTGTCGTTTTTGAATGTTTTTCTTAAGAGGGTTTGGAAAAATTCTCCGAGCAATACTATGTACATGGGGGAGGGGGGGTTCAGACAATCATGCGGGGAGTTATGGACATGGACATGAGCTCCTGGAAGAGCAGCTTGCAGGCGTAGGGTATCTTGACCATGGAGATCTGCACATCTGGTGTCAGCTGGGTTCACACTACCATGTCATTAGAAAGAGACCAAAGATAAATATCATTTTGACAAATTACAAAAAAATCATAAGAAAAGTCTTTTTTCTTATCTCCACTCAATCATATTAGAGTATCAAGCTTGTAAAGCTTGAGACTTTTGATGGTGTCTGCCGGGGATGAGTCAATACAGTTGATAACCATCATGATAAGAATAGTAAATCATAAGACTTCATCTAACTACTTAGTTGAAGAAGGGCTTGCTCGAAAGCTTCCTTTAATCAAGTTAATAAAATAGTTGTGGCGTCTTATGATTTTCTTGTAATTAGATCAGACTATGGCCTCTTGAACAGACATTAATTCCTTGTGCTCAATTAAATAAATTGAAGATCTATCCAGTTTCTATATTATTACATGAGCTCAAGCTTCCGGGCTTATAAGCTCTTCAACCCAAGTAACACAATAACTGGTGTCTAAGGGCTTATATATATATATTATCATGTAATAATGAAAATTAAATAAAGAAACCTATCCATCGATGGATCTTTGATTTATTTATAAACCTCTTGAAATCCACACTTGGTTTAAATTCCAAGTTTTTCAAATCCTATAACCAATTTAACTACAATGACATCATGACAGTTGTCATTCTGACTGGATTGGCTCATCCATTGATGAGCTCTACTAATCCCCAGCACACCCTAATATGATTGAGTGGAGATAAGAAAGAAGAAGACTACAATGACACCTCATTGGTAACAGCCTTGTTACCAAAACCTCATGAACATTTCAATAATATGGATTTTTGTAATTGTTACCTTTTGTTTCTACTCTATTAATCTAAAAATTGTACTTTATGGACGATTTCTAGTATCAAAATGGTAACAATGGTGTTACTATGAAATATAAAGAATGGTTGTTAAAATTGTTTGCCAGTTAAAAGCTTCTGTTACATCAACCAAAACTGATGAGCCAAGCCCTCCCAATATATTTTTCATCACAGTAGGGGCAGTGGAGGTTTGTATTATGTATAAAAGAAACATTCGTGCTTTTAAATCCTTTCATTTTATATGTAAAGATGGCGCGTTATTGCAAAACCTCTTCATTGTTTCAGTGACTCAGGGGAAAGGCAGCAGGGTCACCAAAACATCAGGAAAACAAAGAAGTTAAAAATTTGTTGATGGAACTGTCAATTCTCTTCCTACATGCCTAGAATACTTATTTAAGGATTCTGTGCCCTAATGAATTTATCTTTTACCATCGTCCTCCTTAAAGAAAGGTTTTTTTTAAAGATCAGATCTAAGCAGAACTCATCAATTAAAATGGACAAGCAGAGTTTAAAAGAAAAGCTGAGAGCTCACCTGGGTCTTGTTGTTGCAGCCCTTGCACTCGTAGGTGTTGTTCCTGCTGTTGGCGATGCAGATCAGACCACAGAGGTTGCAGATGTAGACTTGGTAGGGATCCGACACCTCAAAGAGACGTTCCCGAAGGAACTGTGCAGCACCGTGGGCAATCTGGCAATCCCGTTCCATCTCACCGAAACGGAGACCTCCGTCACGGGCACGACCCTCCATGGGCTGCCTGACCAGAATCTGCAGGGGACCACGAGCTCTGGAGTGGATCTTGTCATCCACCATGTGCTTGAGACGCTGGTAGTAGGTGGGGCCCAGGAAGATCTGACAGTTGAACTTACGGCCGGAGAAGCCGTTGTACATCACCTGTGGGGCAGACATATTGATCAACACTAGAGAATGGAATAGCCAATGTGGCTCCAAATATTAAATAACACTATAAGTTAACAATTCCTATTTATTGTGTTTAAGGGATTTCTATAAAAATAACTATGGTAAATTTGACATTTGATTATAAGGCAACTTTATTTTTCTTTTGCAAAATAGAAATGCAGATATACCTCTAGAAGAGCATGCCTAAAAGCTTTTATTTGTGAAAAAGATGAAGAATCACACACAGCTTCATTAGTTTAATATTTAGCTCTTTCAATGAGAAATATTGATATAATGAAAAAATAACTTCCAGTCCCTTTAACTTCCTAATACAATAGAACAAACTCTCTGTAAAGGACAACACCTACTTAAAGAATCAAGTGTTTCCATTAGGGAGAGGTGTCTTCTTACTGGAGAGTTATATATATACTTATTAGTAGAAATGGCAATTTGGGTGATGAAACCTGTCCTTTGTAGAGAGGTGTCATGGAGGGAACTGTATTATGAGAGAGCTATGAGAAGGGAGAGGTACCTCATTGCCTCGGTGGTGGTAGCCGTATTCCTTGAGGAATTTGGAGATTTCTTGTACGTTGACGGTATCGTTGAAGGGTGTGGCATCACCGATTTCTCCCTTGTTGGCTGACACCTTGCCCTGGAGGCACTCGATCAAGTGACCAATGGTCATACGGGAGGGGATGGCGTGGGGGTTGATGATGATGTCTGGAGTGAGGCCCTCGCAGGTGAAGGGCATGTCTTCCTGCCGGTAGGTGATCCCGCAGGTTCCCTTCTGCCCGTGACGGGAGGCAAACTTGTCCCCAATCTGGGGGATCCTCACGGACCGCACCCGCACCTTGCAGAACTTGTAGCCCTCCGCATTGAGGGTGATCATGACCTGGTCCACGTTGCCGGTTTCACTGTTGCGCAGGAAGGTGGAGGCGTCTCTCTTGGTGTATCTCTTGGCCGTGCCCTCCAGCTCATCGTCCTCCTCTGGTAGGGTGATGGTCTTCCCAATGATGACGTCGTCACCCGACACACGCAGCCCGGGGGCAATGATGCCATCATCATCCAGCTTGTCGTAGATGGCGTGCCTCATGCCCTGGCAGGTGTCCCTGTTGGGCTTCTCAAAGGTCTCTTGCTGGTCTATCGACCGCTTGTTCTCAGCATCCTTGTAGGACCGGTAGAACACAGACCTGGACAGTTGGTGGACAAAGGTTAGCTTTCTATGTGTGCATATTGTTCCCAATATTTTTACATTGAAGTAAGGGCAGTAGAAGATTGTCTTATACTCATGGACAAAACTTGAGTGGAAAGTCTTTGATGTCAACAATAGTCTTATTTTTTTTAAGACAGAGGCAATTTTGTTCACACTTGGTTCTCAAAGGTCTTCAATAAAAGTCACTGTGTATCAAATATCTTTCAGAGAGTTGTTGTTTGAAACCTAATATACATGCTAAAAGGTACAACTAACTTAAGTTTTGCCCATGAATGTAATTTTAAAAATAACGGTCAGGTTATAAATATTTTATCTTTCCAAAAACAATTAGGTACCAATTTAAATTATAGATTAGAAACACAATCATCAGGCAAAAGTACTGAATGAGTTATCTATCCAAAAGTACTGAATGAGTTATCTATCCAAAAGTACTGAATGAGTTATCTATCCAAAAGTACTGAATGAGTTATCTATCCAAAAGTACTGAATGAGCTATCTATCCAAAAGAGCAATCTCCTATATACAGAATGGAAAGATTAGGAGAGAATACACATGACACCTCAAGTAACTAATCCAATAAGGTCATCTAGAAACCCTACAAAACCTACTGGCCTACACCAATGATACAAATTTATTAAGGGAGGATCTATCGTATTATGCCTGGCCTGCAGAGCCATGCCCTTTCATTCTAATATTTAATCACTGCAGTGAAGAGGTTTGTGTGGAAATAGGTTTTGATTATTAAAAAAGGTAGCATGGAATTTTATTTCACAAATTTCAACATTTGGTGTACTTTGATGGTTATTATATTAACTGTATAGGCAGGTAACTATAGAGTACACACCTGTGCTGTCACTACTCCCAGAAAGTAAGCAACCACCACCACCCACCTGAAGAAACCTCTGTCAATAGCGGAGGCATTCAAGATGACAGAGTCCTCCTGGTTGTAGCCGGTGTAGGACATGATGGCCACGATGGAGTTGATGCCGGCGGGCAGTTCTCTGAACCTCAGGTACTCCATGGCTCGGGTGGTGACCAGCGGCTTCTGGGGGTAGTAGAGGACATGGGCCAGGGTGTCCATGCGCACGTGGAAGTTGGTGATGTACACTCCCATGGCTTGCTTGCCCATAGCAGACTGGTAGGTGTTACGGGGGCTCTGGTTGTGGTCAGGGAATGGGATGATGGAGGCACACACCCCGAGGATCATGGAGGGATGGATCTCGCAGTGGGTGTAGGTGGAACAGTAGTTGGGGACGTTTTCCTTCTCCTCCAATTCTTCCGGCGTAAAGGCCAGCATGATGGTCTCCTCCTCCATGGTGTCAATGTACTCCACCACCCCGTGGGCCACCAGGTCTGGCCAGCCGTACTCGTTAAACCCTCTCCCCTTGCCCTTCAGCTTCTCTATGTGGCTCTTCTTCAGAAGCAGCTTCTGGTTCTCCACAATGAGCAGAGGCCGGCAGATGCGGCCGGCATCGGTGTAGATCCGGATCTCTCTGTCCCTGATGTCTCTCACCATGGATACCTACAGCCCGCAGTGTGAGCACAACATGTGACTAGCTCAGGGCTCCTGGAGGACTTACCTCAGACACCACAATGTCCATCTCTCGTCTCAGCTTCTGCAGGGTGCTCATGAGCTGGTCAGGATCCCTGTGGATGCCCACCCAGCAGCCGTTGACAAAGATCTTGGTGGCCCTGCATGCACAACCATGGTGAGATCTCTGAAGCATACAAGTGGGGACTCTCTAGTGAGAGGTGAGACAACTGGAAGACCCAGTATCCAAAAATGGTTGCATGATTGTATGCCTCTTCTGCAGGGGGTCGGTGGAAAGATGGTCTAAACCGTTGGTTTTTGACCGCTACAACCCGGGTTCGATTCCCGCATTGGACACTTTTTTTCTAATTAAAAAAAAAAATGCTCCAATGGCCCCCCGATTCTTGCAAAAGTTCAACTCCACCTGCGAGTGCAAGTAACCAAACAGGGCTCTGGCACATTTGTAAGTGCAAAGTTGAACTGCTTTTCACATGTAAAGACATGTGGTGCACTTACAGTAAAAGCAGTCGCCTACCTCTACACACCATGATTATCATGGCCTGTACCATGTGTACTAGAGATAAGCAAAAAAAAATGCCTCTTCTGTAAAGTGGAATCTTTTTCCCTCATCTGTCCCATAAAACCTATCTCTCAAATGACAAAGAGAGATCAGAAATTGGGGGATGGAAATAACAAATCCATAAACTCTAGGTAGGCTTTGAAGCAGCACTGTGACTGAAAACTTACAATGTATACCTAAAACCTCTTCAATTCAACAGGAGGCACCATACACCCATATTGGGCTAGAGTTGAATTAAAGAGGTGTGGTAAGGTAAAAAGTATATAAAAGGCATTAGCATGTCATGTGTATAGAGGAAAAGAAACTGGCACACATATTTGTTTACTTCAAATAAAACCACTGTCCTTACTGCAATGGTAAAATATTGAGTGGGTTCACACCAGTGATGACCAGGCCCTCCCAATATTCCCCATGACAATAAGGGCAGCAGTAGGGGAAAGATGTTTTATTTGAAATGATGTTAAATAGTTTATTTTCTCATATTTGAACTTTGCTGTAACTACATCACTTGGGTCCAAGATTTTATAACCAGAGTTATATAAAACAATTGGGACTTTAGAATTCTGATGTTCTAAGCATGTAAATAGGTAATGATAAGACACAATTTGGATTATTACATTATAATCACAAGGTAATAAGACCAAATCCAAATAAATAAATAGTGTGCGACGTTTCTGTAATGTACTTTCAATACTTTTGTCTGAAGATGATAACGCCGTTACCGAAACTTCACACACTATTTATTTATTAGGATTTGGTCTTATTACCTTGTGTTTACAAGTAAATGGGTAGTTCAACTATGGTTTTTTTTGCTTATCCCTAGTACACGTGGTACAGACCATGATAATCATGGTGGGTAGAAGAAGGCGACTGCTTTTACTGTAAGTGCACCATATGTCTACATACATGAAAAGCAGTCCAACTTTGCATTTACAAATGTGCCAGAGCCCCATTTGGTTACTTGCACTCTCTGGTGGGGTTGGACTTTTGCAAGAATCGGGGGCCATTGGAGCATTTTTTTTTTTTAAACAGAAAAAAGTGTCCAATGCAGGAATCGAACCCGGGTCCTAGTGGTCGAAAACCAAACGGTTTAACCAGCTTTCCACCGACCCCCTCATGAGATTATGTTATTACAGAGAGTGTACCCACCCTGAGATGGTGGAGGGAGCAATCTCTTCCAGGTTCTCCATGCTCCACTCCTCCAAGAACTCCAGGATGGGGGAGGGCTGAGAGCCGACAGAGATGTAGGCCATCAGGGCCAGGTTCTTCACCAGCCCCACAGCGTGGCCCTCTGGGGTCTCAGCGGGGCAGATCATCCCCCACAGTGTGTTGTGGAGCTGACGGGGCTTGGCCAGCTTGCCGTCTCGCCCAATGGGGGAGTTGACACGACGCAGATGGGACAGGGTGGAGGCGTAGGTCAGCCGGTTCAACACCTGCCCCACACACTCATCAGTAGAACAAACAGAGGGCTTGATCAAGCAGAGCATGTCACTTCACAAAGTATCACAATTTCATCTACCTTCAAACTTTTCCCAAAGTGGCTGTCTCTATACGTTTGGCTTGCCAAATGGCACCTCTTAGGAATTTCACAAATTTCCTGCTAACTGTGTGACAGCATCTTTTGTTTGAAGGAAGAACAATAAGGAGAAATCTGCTTTTTGGGGTCGGAAGGTGTCAAAGTTGGTGAAATCCAACAGCAATTGGTATCACAATACAGCAACAGAGCTGTATCATGGAAAAGGGTGTGGATCGAAATGCTTAAATGTTGCCTTAGTATATTCCAGTTAGCAATTAGGTCTTGTCCAAAATGTAACTTGGCACATGCATCTCCAGAACACATTTTTGCTTGCATTAAAAGCACTAAACAGGACTTATGGGAGAGGCCACTGCTCATCATCAAACAGCTAGAAGTATGAATTGAAGGAATTTGTATAATCCTTGCACAAGGACCAACCAGGACACCCACCTGGGAGACTCCGGCTCGGGCCTGGTGAGCCTTCTTCTGGTCGCCCCAGTTGCCTGTGGCCAGGGAGTACCTCAGGCCATCTGAGATGATCCTTGTCTTGATGGCCAACTCCAGGCTGAAGTCCTTCCCACCGTCGATGAACTTCTGGGCGTACATCCGGACCTCCTTGGTGAGGTTCTTAAACAGTCTGCATCACAAATGTGTACTGTAGGATCAGGTGATTAAGATAAAGTCATCTGATGATCATGCAACTGAAAGTTGCTGATGGCTTGCACCATCTGTCTGATTAAATTCTGGAATAATTAAAAATCAACGATTAGTTGATTAATATTCCTACAGATGGAATTTTGATTGATAAATGCAGACTTTATAAAAGCCATGCTCAAGGAGCATGGAATTTGTGTAATTGGCAAAAGGGAATAAGAAACAACAAAAATATGAGTTTAATAAAATAATTAAGCAGTCTGAAGATTTTTAACTGGTGAAACTGCTTGGAGTCACTTTACTGTCATTGCATTCTCACTTTCCTCTTCACTTTTATTAGCAGTTTTTTAGTATTAGTAGTTAGTTCAGTACAGTAGAACCTCCCTGTAAAGGACATCATCTAGTTACTGAGCCAAAGTGTCCTTTAATGAGGTGGCTTCTTGTCGGAGAGTTGCCAATAAAGTCCTCTTATAGAGGCTCTACTGTACTGGGACAAAAAGTTGAGTGAAGAATTCAGATTAGTTTGATATTTCGGCTGGGGTTGTTTTTAAGTTTATCCCTTGTAGGGGAGCAACAGGATATTTTGATCAGAATAAATTGCCTTGTCATCCTTACACGTTTGTCTTCCCTCAGTTTTCTTACATCTGACAATAGCTGACTTTAAATCTCCTGGATAAAACAATGCCACAGGTTTCTGGAGATGAGTTTATTTATCTTTATTAAATGTAATCTCGAACTTTAGGGCATCTCTGCCCTTCTACAGGAGTACATTACGATATACGAGATTACCTTTAATAAACATTCTTATCTCCAGAAACCTGTAGCATTTCCATCTCCAGAAACCTGCAGCATAGCATTTCCATCTCCAGAAACCTGCAGCATTTCCATCTCCAGAAACCTGCAGCATAGCATTTCCATCTCCAGAAACCTGCAGCATAGCATTTCCATCTCCAGAAACCTGCAGCATTTCCATCTCCAGAAACCTGTAGCATTTCCATCTCCAGAAACCTGTAGCATTTCCATCCCCAGAAACCTGTAGCATTTCCATCTCCAGAAACCTGCAGCATTTCCATCTCCAGAAACCTGTAGCATTTCCATCTCCAGAAACCTGTAGCATTTCCATCTCCAGAAACCTGTAGCATTTCCATCTCCAGAAACCTGCAGCATTTCCATCTCCAGAAACCTGCAGCATTTCCATCTCCAGAAGCCTGCAGCATTTCCATCTCCAGAAACCTGCAGCATTTCCATCTCCAGAAACCTGTAGCATTTCCATCTCCAGAAACCTGTAGCATTTCCATCTCCAGAAACCTGTAGCATTTCCATCTCCAGAAACCTGCAGCATAGCATTTCCATCTCCAGAAACCTGCAGCATTTCCATCTCCAGAAACCTGTAGCATTTCCATCTCCAGAAACCTGCAGCATTTCCATCTCCAGAAACCTGCAGCATTTCCATCTCCAGAAACCTGCAGCATTTCCATCTCCAGAAACCTGCAGCATTTCCATCTCCAGAAACCTGTAGCATTTCCATCTCCAGAAGCCTGCAGCATTTCCATCTCCAGAAACCTGCAGCATTTCCATCTCCAGAAACCTGTAGCATTTCCATCTCCAGAAGCCTGTAGCATTTCAATCTCCAGAAACCTGCAGAATTTCCATCTCCAGAAACCTGCAGCATTTCCATCTCCAGAAACCTGCAGCATTTCCATCTCCAGAAGCCTGCAGCATTTCCATCTCCAGAAACCTGCAGCATTTCCATCTCCAGAAACCTGTAGCATTTCCATCTCCAGAAGCCTGTAGCATTTCCATCTCCAGAAACCTGTAGCATTTCCATCTCCAGAAACCTGTAGCATTTCCATCTCCCGAATCCTGTACTGGGCACTTTTTTTTTTTTGCTCAATTCCTCCCCACTCTTATACAAGTCCAACCCTACTGGTGAATGCAAGTAACAAAACAGGTCTCTCTGGTATCTTGTAATGTTTATATACAAATTTTGTAGAGTGCAAAGGTGTTTTCTATACATGCTGGGTATTTACAGTAAAAACTGTGGTAAGCCCAACCTACAGCGATTAACCTGGCCATTGAGATGGTAAGTCAGAAACCAACACAAGAGGTGGAAGGAAGACTAGTTCCTTGAACAGCAGCTGTGGGGACTCACTCACCCTCTGAACAAGAAGGCCATGAGAGGTCCGGCGAGGTCCAGCCTCTTGTTACCGTAGTGATCCCTGTCATCCACCTCTCTCCGCCCCAGAGCTGCCAGCAACAGTCTGTGCACCATGTACCTGCACCACACCACTCCCCTGTAATTGTACATTCAACACTGACACAAACTGATTGGTTTAAAAGTGGAAAATTGAAACTATTTAGTAAGAGAATTTTTATAAAAATGAAATAATTTGCCACTGTCCCTTCTAAAATTTTTATTTACAATTTAATTTACCAGACCCCGGGGTTTCAGCATGTATAGTGGCCATTTTATAGGAATTCTTGGTGAAGGGGTAGTATTTGATGAAACTATGGACATAAGTTTTTTTTTTAGGACAGTAGGCTTGGTTCAAAATGTTGAATAAGTTTTTAATAAATTAAGAAATGGCCCGCTGATTCTTGCACCAGTGAGTGCAAATGTTGAACTGCTTTTTCAATGTGAAGGCATGTGGTGCATTGTTGTTGCTAGAGTCCATCAAGTCAACTTTTGCTACTTATATGGACAAATATTCTCCGATTTGATCTGATAGTGGGCATCACTCAAAGCTCATCTAGTGACTTTCTGGGAGTTTTGTTGATCCCTTCTAGCCATGTGATGTGATTACTTTGGAGTAAAAAATAATCAGAGACTCCTATCATGGCGTATACCATGTGTGTGGGATAAGTGTCAATCAGCAAGTCACTATTATACCAACACTTGGAATTTAAGATTATGACCATCCTGTTGGTATAACCATGGTTAAATGAAACACAATTAAGACATGAGATATTAGGATGTTCTAGCCATGTTGAAGTTATAACAATTGTATTTAGAGACCCACCCGAGGTAGTAAGCCTTCTTGGTCTCACAGAAGTCACTGACTCCCACGTGGGGCAGCATCTCCTTCTGCAGCACCTCCCGGGCATACTTGATTCTCTTGTCCTTGGTGACTCCCGGTTTGGCCCCACGGGCTCCGATGAAGTTGAGAGCCACATTCTGTTCTTGGATGACAAAGGCTTCATCCAGGGAGGGCTTCACCTGCACACAGAACACCACAATGTCAGCTTCCATTCACACCTTCATTTCTTACAAACACATCAAGTTATTATTATATATATATATATATAGATGGGAATTTTACCGGGAGGAAATCGATCTAAAGAGACAAGGGTCGCCTCTCCCGTCAAAATAGACGTCTAAAACCAGACGCCATCAGTTTGCCAAAGCTGGTGTTGTGGCTTTGTCACCGACCTGAGGCCGCTAGTTGCGGCAACGGTCAATTGATGGCGTCTGGTTTTATTTTGACGGGAGAGGCGGCCCTTGTCTCTTTATATATATACATATGTCACACATTTACATAATGCTTATTTGAACTATAATAAATACTTTTTTTATATGATTATTAAGTAGAAATACAACTTTTAATATTTAAAATCCCATGTTTCTGTGAATATGTATACAATTTATAAATAAATCAAGAAATCTCTTGAACCAAATTTTTGGTTGTTGAGGTACAGCTTGCACCATGCTGATGAGGACCAACAGCCTAAAAACATGTATGTGGTTGGCTTCTTTTGATCAAGAAAATAGATTGGCCAAATATTGTGAAACAATCCTAAATCAACATTTAGTTGATTTTTGTTCCACTAGATGGCGCTCTGCCATCTAAAATGTCCATGTGAGTGGTCAGGAAATGTCTTTTATATTTTTAATATAAATAAATAAATATAGAGAACTAGACGAATGGCCCGGGCAACGCCCGGGTTTTACCCGAGTGCGCATATATTTTAAAAACGTTTTAATTCAAATACTATTCATTACAATTATTAATTGGCGCCGTGGATGTCTCTCTTGTGAAACATCCCGCCCCAAACTGTGTGTGTCTTGAAAATATAAAAATAAAAATGTGAATTTTCATAAAGATTTCATCATGTCGATTTTTTTTTTTGCATTTCACCTACTAAATCGATAGAGATAATTACATTTGCAACATGAACTTAGGTATATTGACTAAATAGAAAACTGCATAGTAATAAAGATCATTTTTTAAAGGCACCATATCGTTTTTTTTTCAATAAAATCGAAACAAAAATTAACGATAAATAACGATAATTGCCTTAAAAAGAAATTGCCTTAAAAAAAGAAACATTCGCGGTGATTTTGTCTTGCATTCGTTTATACAATTATTATATACGAATGACCCGGGCCAACGCCCGGGTTTTACCCGATTAAATGCTTTTATTCAAATACTATTCGTTACAATTATAAATTGGCGCCGTGGATGTCATTCTTGTATAATATATAAATGAGTTTTAAAAATTGTAAAAAAAAAAAAATGCATCGGCCGGGAATCGAACCCGGGCCGCCCGCGTGGCAGGCGAGCATTCTACGACTGAACCACCGATGGTTATGAAAAATCCCATCCGTGAACTTCAAACAGACAAACAGACAGAATAAGGCAAATATATAAGTAGATGAGACAAATGAATATTTAAATAGAGGGCACATTTAAATCCCTCAGAGAGTTTTTATAATTCTACTTTGAACACTTCAATATAAATAAATAAATATAGAGAATGCAACAAATGAATATTTAAATAGAGGGCACATTTAAATCCCTCAGTGAGTTTTTATAATCTACTTTGAACATTTTAATATAAATTACTTTTATCAATTTTGATAAAGCACAATTTGGATTATAGATTATAATACAAGAAAATAAGACCTAATCCAAATAATTTAATATTGTGTGCTGTTTCAGCAACAGCATTGTCACCATCATCAGACAAAAGAATAAAAAAAAATCATTTATTCTTTTGTCTGATGAAACATCACACACTATTAAATTATTTGGATTAGGTCTTATTTTCTTGTATTTTATCAATTTTGTAAATTTTCTCATTTTTTAAATTTATACTCTATTATCTAGGCACCAGGTTAAAGGGCTCAATGTCACACTCACCATCTCCATCATCTCTGGGTCCTCAAAGTCGTAGATGATGTGCTCCAGGATGTCTCTGTCAGCCACAAAGCCCAGGGCCCGGAAGACAATCATGATGGGGATCTCCTGCTTGATGTAGGGCAGGATGGCCACGATGCGCTGCCCAATGGCCGACTTCTTCACGCCCTGGCCTCCACGGGCCAGCATGTTCACCCACAAGGCGGAAGTGGGCCGGGACGAGTGCTCCAGGCACGATCGCACCTCTGACCTGAAGGCATACTTGCCGTCCTTCTGGGCGAAGACGTACACCGTGTTGGTGGCCATCTTCTCCTGGGCAATGAGCACCTTCTCGGAGCCGTTGATGATGAAGTAGCCGCCGGGGTCTAGCGGGCACTCGTTCAGCTCAGCCAAATCTCTGTCGGACATCTGGCTCAGCAGGCAGTAGGCAGAGCGCAGCATGATGGGGATCTTCCCGATGAAGGTCTTCTGGTGCTGGTTCTCTTTGGGCTCCTCCCCCTCCTTGATGACAGTCTTGGTGATGTCCACGTACAGCGGAGCCGCATACCTGTCTCACAGCCGGGCATGTGGTGGTCACAATTTACCAGAGTTTGGAGAGCACACACTATAATCCTCCCATTTCTCTCAGTAGCACTAAATCTTTCTATATATATATTTATGCTACTATAAGGTTAGCAAAATAAGTATTAAGGCACAATTTGGATTATAGATTATAAACACAAGGTAATAAGACCAAATCCAAATAAATAAATAGTGTGTGATGTTTCGGTAACAGCATTGTAACAATCATAAGACAAAAGTACTGAATGACTTTTGTACTCAGTACTTTTGTCTGAAGATGGTAACAACGCTGTTACTGAAACTTAACACACTATTTATTTATTTGGATTTGGTCTTATTACCTTGTGTTTATAATAAAACCTGACAAAGAGGTGAACATTTCCTCAAAAATAGAAATATGTATCCAGGTATCCCCCTTTTGTTAAAAAATTTGATGACGGGAGTTTAAGGAGATCTTCCAACTTACGTGAGGTTCCTCAACCTGGCCTCATTGGGCATCATGGCTGTGGGGGCGCCGTCTTTCTCCCAGTGAGTGGGCTTGGACAGGTAGATTTGTTCAAACTTCAGCAGGTACCTCGGCTACACACACACTCTTCATGTGTGGGACAGACAAGGAGGAAATACAGTAGACCTACTTCCATCAAAGAACACTCTCACTAGAAGTGAGAGGAACACCTCTCTACAAAAGACAAAGTTTTTCATCTCCAGAAATTACCATTTTTACTATTTAGTAGTTCACCTGTAAGAGGACACCTTTCCCTAAAGGGGACCCTAGTTGCAGAGCCAAAGTGTTCTTAGAGGTGCCTCTCTTTTGGTGATGAAAACTGTCCTTTGTAGAGAGTTGTTCCCTAATGAGAATGTTCTCTCCTGGATGTAAAATTGCTATAAAGAAATTTTTTGTGACATTCAATAACATTTGTTACACCATTCTTAGACCAAAAAAACTAAATCTATTAATAGCTTTCAGCAGTTAAATCTGAAGATGGTACCAATGGATGGTACAAAGGTGACTTTGGCCCACAAGCTAGAGAGAGAGAGAGCAGATTTTAATAAAGAAACATATGAGCCCCTCAATGCACAGATTGATTAACTCCATAAATAATCGGGAAAAAAATGTTTAATTTTTGTTGAAAGTCTAAAAATCTATATGTCATATAGATTTTTAGACTTTCAACAAAAATTAAACATTTTTTTCCCGATTATTTATGGAGTTAATCAATCTGTGCATTGAGGGGCTCATATATTGGACTGTTGATAATTTCACCCAACACTAGAATGGTGATTATATTTGAGAACAGTGCGGGTAGTTAAACACATCAGTTACTTGGCTCTGATCCAACTTGTACCAAACAAACATCCACACAACTAGGATCCAACACAGGTGTCAGAGTTTGAAGATGGAAATGTGACATCTCTGTTGAGTTATAAAAAGCAAAAACAATGGATTATAGGGCCAATTACAGTCGAACCTCTTTAATTCAACACCCCAAGGGATCAGAGCTTTCGGTTGAATTAAAGGAAGTGTTGAATTAAAGTCAGATGATTAGGTAATCATCTAACTCGCTAAAATAATATTTTTTAAAAATAGCCTTGTAATATAAATTAATGATATTAATTGAAACCATTGTGTGTTTTTATTTTATTTCCATGATTAACTTTTAGTATCAGTGACAAAATGGCATTAAAATACATATTTTAGAAACAAATAATTGTAACAAATAAATTTACTGGTAATGTGTTTCTTTTAAGTAATATAATCAAATATTAACTCTACAGACATTAAAATATTAAATATATTAAATAGTATTTTATTCTATTTAAAAAATATAGCAGTTGAAAGGAAATAAATATGGTAAATAAAAAGAAAATTTTAAATATTATTCTATATACAGTTACGAGCGTCATGCGTCATCTCTGTCACCATTTGCTTTTTTTTTTGGAATGGCGCTCTCCTATTGGTTGGCTACGATCATGTGGCTACGATGGCGCCGCCACTACGCGAGACTTTGTTTTTGACTTTGCCCCCCCCACTCGCTTTTTGGTTTTTGTAACTATTGTGTTGGAGCGGGTTGCTCCTTAAATAAATGCATATATTAGTTAATAACTAAATGGAATCCTCTCTTTTTCCCAGTAAGAGACGCCTACGGAAGCCAACAGTACATAGACAGATAAAGCACATAGGCTATAGTTATTAACTAATATATGCATTTATTTAAGGCGCCAATTTATAATTGTAACAAATAGTATTTGAATCAAAACATTCAATCGGGTAAAACACGGGCGTTGCCCGGGTCATTCGGCTAGTTTAAAAATAATCATGAAGATCCTATCGGTGCCCACCGATCGCCGCCGTAATACCTTTTTAGCGGAAAGTTGTAAGTAAAAAACATTCAACTGTCGAAATTCGAATTTTAAAATGGTCGAACTATCGGAAGTGTCGTATTATCGATAGGCCGAAGGTCGGGACATCAGAACATGGTCGAATTATCGCCGAGTGTCGAATTGGGGTGTGTCGAATTAACAAGGTTATACTGTATATAGAGATGTCAGAGAACATGTATCAATATCCCAAGTGTTCACTTGCTCAAGTGTAAAGTCAAACTGCTCTCTCTCGCTATAGATACACTCAATCATACTGGCATTCACAACCTCAACCTGATTATCAAAAAATAATTTTACATAAAATCTTTTTAAAAATAATTTTTTAACCAATATATGGCACACACACACACACAAGTACACATGGTGGGTGAGGTGTACTGTAGGTACACCACATGTATGTATAGACAAGTAAAAAAAAAAACTGTTTAACTGACAAGATGAAAGTGATATTTGTGAAAAAAAGTAAGCCAAACTTGGGAGCAAGCAGAGACTCACCGGGACCTCCACCTCCCCCGAGGTGTGCTGGGCCTCAGCCTGGATGTCGATGGGCGGAGTGTCCTCCACAATCCTCTGGACTGACATCTGGATGAACTCGTCGAAGGAGTCCAGCTGCTGCCGGACCAGACCCTTGTCATCGAAGTAGGAGCTGATGACAATCCAGCAGACCTCGGCCCACACCTTCGCTGTGATGTCCTCTGACTCCACCTCCAGGTCATCCTGGAATTCCTCTCCTGCCCCCACAGCAGCCGTTGAATGACATTTCTACAGACATTGTACATCTACAACACCTAGGTGCAGTGTTCTTTAGTGAGAGGTGCTCTTCTCTTATTGGAGAGTAGCTAAATAGTGGCAATTTTGGCAAAGAAAACTGCCCTTTGTATATAAATCTGTCCTCTATTTGGAGTGTCCTCTCATAGAGGTTCCATTGTACTGGAATTATAGAAAACTAAAATGGGGGTGGGGGCATGACTCATCAGTGATGAAACTTCCCAGCAGTTTTGCCATTTCGGCATTTCCTACCCCATCCCCTACATTCCCTAAGTGCCCAGGCCCATACCTATCATATATCAAAGGTAAGACTTCTAGACCTGGTCTAAGGAGATCACCACCACCCATGCCCTGTAAAATCAGTGTATATGAGAAAATCAGACTAATACAAGAGTTGAGTGGTCTGTTTAATCTAACAGACTGGTGAAACTGCTGGGAGGGTTCACCACTGATGAGCCATGCCCTTCTATGTCTGTAGAAATGGCTCTTAATTATTTAAACCAAATTAACTGTAAAAATTTGCACTAAGATATTCTCAGTCATATTGAGGGAAATTTCCTGTGATACATCGCCAGCTTCCACACCATTGAACAGCCAAATAAATGAATCAAACCATTTCTAAAATATCTTTTTCATCCAGGAGAAAAGTTTTAAATTGATTTTTTCAACAAAAAGACTCAGTATTTTCATTTTAAGACAATCACATTTTACACTACCAGAAACAATCACACGACCAGAAAAGGACAATCAAACTTGCAATTTTTTTCTTAGTTCAAAGATAACTTTGATAATTATCTAGGGGTACTTTGGTATATAATTCAACATGGGTTTATATTCTTCAATAAGTAATTCTTTAAATACAGTAGAACCTTCCTGTAAAGGACAACACCTAATTGCAAAGCCAAAGTGTCCTTTAGGGAGAGGTGTCCTCTTACCGGAGAGTTGCTAAATTGTAAAAAATGGTCATTTTGCAAATGAAAACTGTCCTTTGTAGAGAGGTTTCCTCTAACACGAGTATCCTCTCATGGAGGTTCTACTGTAATTCTTTTATTATTAAAATTATTCTGGAGAGAGGGTATAAAAGTCCAGACACAGCCAACCCCCCTCCTATGAGAAATCTCCCCCAAGAAACTATGTATATCAGGGATAATCTATCTGTTAGGAGGATCCTATTAGAGGAAGAAATATAAAGACTTGTTTTCTCTAGTTTGTGTCAATAAAATATGATTTGACAAAATAGTTATTAAAGTTGTAATGAATATAGATGAGAACCAGAAGATGGGAAAAAAGAGACTCTACAAATCCAAATAATAATTATATTTTGGTGTAACAGGGTTGTTACCATCTTCAGACAAAAGTACTGAATGAGAAATTTTACCACAGCATGTTTTAAATAGTCAACTATTATAAGTATAATAATATAGGTTAAAACCCCACTAATACGAACCCTGGATATAACTGTATGGTGTATTGCCTTGTTATAAATAAGAAGATACTCTTACCTTAAGGATTATATCTAAAGTTTATTTATTTAACTATTTACAAGGTAATTATTAAACTTATAACATTTAAAGCTTTGGCGGAACTTTCGCCAGCCTAAGGTAAACAAAACAGTCAATGTGATGATGATCGTAACTTACTCTCAACACAATAACGAACCTTCCCTTATAACGAACCCACGCCGATTCCCAATTCCATTCCATTGAAAATACCATCGTTATAACGAACTTTGCGATTTTTAGAATAACGAACTACCCCTATAACGAACCTATTTTCGGTCCCAAAATAATAAAATCTATTTAAAATACTATGCTTATAACGAACTTAGAATTGTAATTAAAAAAAAAAAAAATTAAAACAACCAAATTTTGAGCATGTTTCAGCTCGCGGATCGCGATTTCAAAACAATAAATTTAGCGGCATTGTTTGTTTTGAATTTTAAACTTTATTTTTGCTGTATGTTGTATAAATTTTAACACATTATACTTTTTATTAAATAGAATATATTTGCATCCATTAAATTTGAAATATAAAAATACAAATGGCTTCCAAAATGAAGAAAACAAAGGCATTTTAAAAACAAAAGCGTTATTTCTTAAAAAAAAAAAGGCCATTTTCAGAACTTTTCAAAGTGAAACAACACAGGCAAAATGTTAAGAACATATTAAAATAGGTGAATATAACTTTTCTATTATAAAAGATAAAATATAAAGCTATTAAAAATTGTTGCAAAGAGGAATCAACCTCAACTTTTGCCGCGTTCGCGATTGTACGTTTTAAGGCACAAAAAAAAAAATCCAAATAAATGGTCCCGTGATGAAACAAAAACTATTTTTATGCCTAAACTATGGTGATTTTAAAGTCAGCAATGTTTTGCATGACAGTTTAAAAAAAAAACGAAATCTAGACCTAGAAGAATATGTGGGAAAATGAAATGGAAGAAAAACACCAACTTTATTTGAATGGTGCAATGCTTGAAGAATGCTTTGAAGCAACAAGGTGTTAGAGCCATTTTTCCAAGTAAACATTGTATTATATAATGTGATAATGATGTTTTAAAATCATTTCATATCTTTGAATATATATTTAATAAAACTTTGCCTAGGATTTGTCTTGATTTTGAAATTAGACAATAGAGGTACATGTATGCTAATGACAAGAAGAACCTATCATCTAATGCTTTCTTTTATTATTCAGTATTAATGTAAGGAAATTGGTCAATTAAGGGAATTAAAACAAAGTGACCACTATTAAGAGGAAGCCTCTTCTTGTGTGTATGGCTGTCCTTTAATTATATGGTCTAAAATTTTTGAAAAGTAAAAAAAAAAAGAGCCAAACCATGGCTATAGTGAACCAAAAGCTCTGTCCCATTGGGGTTCACTATAGAGGGGTTTTACTATAATAATAGTCAACTATTTAAACCATGCTGTGGTAAAATTTCTCATTCAGTACTTTTGTCTGAAGATGGTAACAACGCTGTTACCAAAACATCACACACTATTTCTTTATTTGGATTTGGTCTTATTACCTTGTGTTTATAATCTACTAGCGGATGTGTACCCAACTTTATCAGTTAAAGTTTGCCTAACAAATCGGGAACACACAGGATATTATGATAATATAATTTGTTACATTATATAATATATGAAATTTATTTTTCGAGCAAACATATCCACTCGCTACTGAATAGAATTTTAAAAAGATATACATAAATAAAAATATCTAGAGATATAATACATGATCTTAGCCAAAAGGCGATAAACGATATCTTATATATAGAGATGACCTGGCTTCGTGTGTCTTCTGCTCGAGTGAATGTTTCGCTGGTAGAATTTTGTTCCTGCCTACTATTAATCATTATCTGCCTTCGCCCGTGGTCTGCTTTAGTGAATATTCCCCAAAATATTTTTTTAATGCAATCAAGCATGATACAGCAATATTGTCATCAACATTTCTGACTAAAAAAATATTGTTGCTCAGTACTTGGTTATTTATAATTTTTCTTGGTTAAAGTGCGACAAAAAACCTCTTCCAGATTTAACTCTCTGTCCTGTTCAAATTTCAGCGAGATTAGTTACATATTGAGGGCGTGCATAGCCTACAAACATATATATATATGTTCCCGGCGCCCGATTTTTACCCGAGTAAAAGTTTGCTTAACAAACACTTGTTAAAACGATTCTAGCAAACATCCAATCCCTACTGAATCTATACTTGTCTACACTCTCGATAATTTTTTCCCCCGTCCCTTGAAAAATACTCGATAAGTTGAAAAAAATCAGTATTAATTGGTCCACTCGATAATTTGAAGTTGAAGGAATAGTATCTTGCCACAAACCCGGCTTCGCACAGTTTTTATCTGAGTAAAAGTTTGCCTAACGAACATTTGTTAAAACGATTCTAGAAAACATCCAATCCACCTATATAAATACAAATATTGTTATATGCGTTTAAATATATTTTTGAAACACATAATTTTTTTAAAACATTTATTATATTTTAAATAAGATATAGTCACTTTTGTGAATTTGATAATTAATCATTTCTTTTTTTCTCAATGAATTATATATATTAATTTAAAATTTCATTTTTGTTATCATCATCACATACAATGTAATTTTTAAATATAAACAAACGATAATAAACAACAACAATTAGGGGCTCAAAATCATTTATTATGTTTAGCAGCTCTGTAAATAAAGATATTTTCACAACAACAATTGAAGTTGCATCATCATTTTTATAAAACAACAGCAAATTAAATTAACAATGGAAAAATATATTTTAACATGACATTTTAACATTTAACACAAAAACGTTACATTTTTTCTTCAAATATATATTAATATTGAAATGCCAAGTATTTTTTACGTCATTGGAATATTATATTAATAAATTCTCAAATTAAATTTGTTATACTTGGAAAACATTTTGAGCATTGTTACAATTTATAAATATAATTTCACCAGAAGCGGCTAGAGGCGCTGCTTGCGAGTGAAAGTAGAAAAATTGCAAATAAAATTGCAAAGAATATTTATTTCAAATCAAATTCAAACCAGAAATCTTCCCAGTAGTATAGTAAATAACTTCCTGAAGTTTCACGGCGATTGGATAATCTTACCTTTTAAAAACATTCATCATGTGAACAAACTAACATTCATCGCGTAAACAAACCACGTGTTAATTATTAACCAATCAAATTCATTTATCGTCGCGACCAGTGCTGCGCCCAAGCGGTAAAAGGCTGGAACTACCGCTTTTTGTTTTTTTATTTAAAAAAAAAGTACATTAACTTTTTTAGTTTTTTGAATAGGCTATATGTTAAACGAAATCTTCAGCTACCTACATGCGAAATTTCATAAAGATTTATTCTGTAGATTTTGCGCAACGCGATAACAAACATCGATTTTGGATTTCATTTTTATAGATATAACTAGACGAATGACCCGGGCCCGGGTTTTACCCGATTAAATGTTTTTATTCAAATAATATTCGTTACGAATATTCATTCTGCTCGAATGAATGTTTTTCTGTTAGAATTTTGTTCCTGCGTACAAAATAATGGACTGGTTTCACCCGTGGTCTCTGCTTTTTGGAATTTTTCCCGATATAATTATGTATCTAATAATCAAACATGATACAGCAATATCGTCATCATCATTTTCTGACTAAAAATATATAGTTTTAATAGAAAGAGTTAAAAATGTAAAAAAAGTTCTTCAAATGAAAAAAAGAAATAGCCAAAAATACTAATCAAAATGCAGCCGAAAATTTTCCTCAGGTTTATAAAAAAGCGACATGCAAAATTTGGTACCAATTGGTTCAGTAGTTTTTGAGTTTATCGCGAAACAGACAGACAGTCGGCCGGGAATCGAACCCGGGCCGCCCGCGTGGCAGGCGAGCATTCTACCACTGAACCACCATTGCCTTTGAAAAATGGCCATATTTGGGTATTCATTCAATTCCACTCCGCGTAAAAAAAAAAGTTCTTCAAATGAAAAAAAGAAATAGCCAAAAATACTAATCAAAATGTAGCCGAAAATTTTCCTCAGGTTTATAAAAAGCGACATGCAAAATTTGGTACCAATTGGTTCAGTAGTTTTTGAGTTTATCGCGAAACAGACAGACAGACAGAAATTGACTTCTATATATAGTCTATATATATAGAGATAAGGAAAGGATAAGGAAGGATAATCCAAATTGTGCCTTAGCTATTAAAGTAAATGTGATTTTTAAAATTTTGTAAACAAATCTCCATTTTTAAAATAATACTTGGAGGATATCTCTATAGCACACTCAAAAAATAAATCTTAAAACAATCAAGTTGATTTGAACACTTTTTACTTCAATAATATAGGATTATACTCAAACTTTATTTATGATACTGTTTAAGAAAAAATGAACTTATATTTTTAATGGATTTTACATCATTCCTTTATAAAGACATTGCTTGAATAATTTATACTTAATTGAAGAACAAACCTAATTACTGAGAGAGAAATGGCAATTGTAGTTTTACAATGAGTTTTGCAACACAATGCCTTATTTTAAAAGTACAAATGAAATTACAGTTAAATAGCACAATTGTTTCAAATCTGTTTGGTTTCTTTAGCCTGGAATGGCTGAATAATGCCCAAAATAAAAGTTTTGTATATTTTATTTTCAGCAAACTTTTGAGAAAATATCTTCATTGAATATGTCGCCTAAATAAAACCTACTTTATAAGCAATTGATATAAATTAAAATAAAAAAAAAACAGTTAAATTATAAGTTTAGTGTATAAAGTTATTTTATATTTCTTTAAATTGTTAAATGTGTATAGGTATGTGCGGTAAAATTTCATAATGTAACTAATTTCAAAAGAAATATACCTAAATCCATATTAGAAATTTGTATTTGGTATATTATTTATATAATATAAATGCGTTTATATAATTTATTTTTAAAAGTCAAAATAATTAAAAAGGTTAAAAACCGCCATCAACCCCACAACGCTAATGTTAAAACGAAATAACAAATAAAAAAAAAACAGAATGAATAATTGTTTTTTTTAAATCGTTTTTGACCGAGTATTCAATGATTCTTGAGAAAATGTTTTATATAATATTTTATATTTTATTTTAATTGTGTGTGTAGTTATGTGTTTAATTAAAAAGGCATATATATTGGATTAAAAACTAATATATATATATATATATATATATATGTGTGTATGTGTGTCTTTCCTTGGTTTAAAATTTTATATATAGTTTTTTTTATAAAATAAGGCCTTTTAATATAAATAGATAGTTTGTGGAAAAATATTTATTAAAAAAACCTTAGTATTGAATACTTTAATATTAGTGAGAAAAATGTTCCCCTAACTATTAATATTATAAACGCTCTAAGAATATGAGTTTGGCAATTTTAAGACCACGCATTTTACACTTTATTGACCACATTTCACTCTTTATAAACAACTTTTAGCAATTCATTTTGATTCTTATTTTAGATTTTATTTTGTATATTTTCTATTCAAATTAATCTACATTGAGCACTTTAATGTAGACCAGGAAGCAATCTGGAAATGAACCACACCACTTTTTCGACAAATTATGAGCCAGAGAGGGTTCAAGTTGTATCTATGAAAATTAAACATGGACTGAAGTATTTAAAGGGCATCATTATGTAAACATCTACTACCTATATTCCTTCACTTTTGAAATGGAGAATTACTTATGAATATAGATCATTCCTTTTGGCTATAAATTTAATATAACCCTAAAATACTTTAACAGGATATATCTAGAAAACAATATTAACACATTTATAGCTTCTTACCAGCCTCAATAGATTATAATAATTTCTTTATATAGCAAAAAAAGGTAAGTGGGGGCTGGCAACGCTGTAAAAAGTGGATAAAAAGAGAGATATTGATAGAAGGCAGTCAGTTTGCTATCCCTATTTGGTCAATTAGTCGGAATGAAAGTCTTAGAAGGCAGTCAGTCTGTGGGAACAGGGGAGATCGCCAAAGGTATGGAAGTGACACCTGGACCCGCCCCTGCAGGGATAGATTAGGGGCAAAAAGAATTATATTTATATGGCGCTGGATAAAATTTAATGGACAAGCACAGAATTTTATTAAATATGTAAAAATAATCGTTTTTTAATTTAACATTATTGTTTATATATCAAAGTTTAAGCCCCATTTTAAGAACCAATAGAAAAATTTCGATTTAATGTAACAAGAGTTTTCAATATATTAATATCATAATCATCATCCTCACCGCTACAAAGACAGAGAAGTGTTATGACTAATATTTATTGCCATTGAATATATTAAAGAAATAGTTTCCTTGCCAGCGTTCCTATTTCTTGAGAAAATAACAATTAGTTGAATGGCTTATCACGGTTCCATTGTTAAATACTTTCATTAATTGTATTTCTGTCATCTATTTGTCATTCATTAATTAAAAATGTATTTTTCTATTTAAAAAAATACTTATTTATTGATATTTTAAAACAATTTGGCACTCTTGGTATTCTAAATTGAAATATTAAGGCTTGAATCCACATTCAATGTAAACATTGTGGTTAACCTTTGAAATTTTACTATTATGTCATTAAATACCTATTTGAGAGTTATCGCAGCGAAGGGTAAGTTATAAAAATGAATAATCATTGCATTATATATATATATGTAGTATATTTTGAGTTAGATAGTTCACAACCTTCTTCTGATATTTATTATATAACCCCATATCTATATATAAAAATATGTATCGAACAATGGAAGTGACAAATAAAACAAAGAGGACGAGGTAGACCAGACGAAAACAACCCGGCGCCAGAAAGTGGCGTGATTACAGTAGCCAATCAGGAATCACCACATATGCGGGCGTCCAGTATATAAACGCCCAGAAATTAGACAAAGCAGTTGTTTTCAGAGCGGCGCCGTTATACGGTCAATTGGACCTCTCACCCCCCTTCTATCCGCGTCGGCCGTGGTCCGCTGCCTTCGTCCGTGGTCTACCTCTTTCTCTTGGAGTTACCATCTAGACCTGCCTCTGTTCTTTGTTGTCCCAGTGCGGGAATCCCATCACTCACCCACTACCACGACTGCCCAGTACATTCCACATCGGGTTTACTACAGAATCCGTTAAAGTCGACAGGATGACTGAGGACAGCAACATGCAGAGGATGAAGGAGGCTGGAGACGAATACTTTGCGGATGCCCTCACCAACATGCAGCCCCACTGCGAAGACCTAGTAAGCCGCCTAACAGACGCCATTCGGGAATAGCCGTGCCTCGTGCGGAGGAAGCCCTCATCTCCCCTTTCGACGGATCCTACGCAGCAAACAACTTCATCCAGCAGCTCGAGCGGACAGGCGAAGGACCGCAAGATGACGCCACGCTGCAAGCCCGGCTCCGCGCACTGCTCAAAGGTGAGCCCCTCTCCCTCTACAACGAACTAAATCTGGCCTCTCTGCCATACAGTCAAGCAAAACAAACTCTCATGGACCTCTACCCCGGAAAATCCAAGGTCACTTTCACCAAATTTTTAACTTTTAAATTAAATAATCAGATCCAATTAGGAGAATATTACCGTCAAAAAATAACAATGGGATTACAACTGGGCCTAACCAATCCCATCATAGTAGAAGCATTAACGGAAGGCCTCCAGGCCAGTGATCAGCGCCTCATGAGGGCCATAGCCCCTAAAACCCTGACCGAATGGTACTCTACCATGACTAGAATAAAAGGGACCAGTTCACTCCCTACTCCATCCGAACCATTTCAAGGTGTTTCCAACACCAGTGCTTTTCATCGTGATACCGGAACCCCTTCTAGGGGGAGGAACTACAATCCTTTTTCAACAAACAATACCCCAAGATACCCTTCTGGTGCCAGGAGACCACCCTCACCATGCAAATACTGCCAAGGTGATCACTGGAACAATGAATGTTCCATGAACAGGCGACCCTACAGGCAGCAGGCCTACCACGGCCAACATACGGCGCATTATTTCCCACCAGAACAAAATGGCGCCCACAATCTTCCCGTGCCGGCCTCCAGGTCTTCTCGCACCCCACAAGGCAACGAAAACTCCAGTTTTCGTCCCTAAACTATCCAATATTCTATGTAAACCTAAAATTTTTTATAATTTTTATTGCCCATTACTCTTAGACACAGGAGCCCCTATTAACATAATTAATTTAAATATTTTTAACCATCTTAGAAAAAACTTATCTAATACTTTAAAATTATATCCATGTCATATATTAATCAGTTCCATATCTACTCAAATAAATTCGATAGGATATACATTTTTGACCACTACCATAGGAAAAATTACAAAATCAATTAAATTTTATATAATAGATAATTTATTACCTTTTGGTATACTATCATTAAATTCCATTAGTCAATTTTGTTTGACCTTAAATTTATATAATCATTCTATTTATCAATGTGATGCTCCTTTGTCTAAGAAATGGTACCATATAACCTATGTAACCTCATGTAATAATGGAGAGAGTAACCACAATACGCCCAATATGGGTCATTTAAAAAACATGCCTAATTCACATTCTCCATTATTGCAAGGGGAAAATATCCATCCTATACCATGTCCCATTACCTTGAACAAGACCTCTACCAATTGTGACAAAAATGCACCCAGCCAAACTTTAGTTCATTTTCCCCATTTATATTTATTACCCCCACTATATCCCTCTGAACATCAATGTAAATTTTTTAATGATTCTTGTAATTTATGTGTTAGGACTGATATCTCCCTTTAACTTTTATGAATCTTATTAAGAATTACTCAAATATTTTTTCTACTAACAAATATAACATCCCAAAATTGAAAATTCCCCCTATCAATATTAGGACAAATTCAGACAAAATAATTACACTCAGACCGTATCGTACATCTCTTTCAGGTCAACGTGAAATACAAGAACAAGTAGGGAAAATGCTAGAAGATGATATTATAGAGCCTTCTTTCTCCCCCTATTCATTCCCCGTTACTTTAGTTACCAAAAAGGATAAGACAAAACGATTTTGCGTAGACTACCGCCGTCTGAATGAAATAATTTTCCCCGATGTTCACCCCCTTCCGCTCATAGAGAATATCTTAGATAAATTAGCCAACGCCAAAATTTACTCCCGCGCCGATTTTTCATCAGCATACTGGTCCATGGAAATAAGTCCCCCTGATAGAAATTTATTATCTTTTGTCACGTTAGAGGGTCAGTATAATTTCAAAAGATTACCATACGGGATTAAAATAGGACCCCAGGTGTATGAGCGAGCAGTCAGTCAGATATTGCAAAGAAATAGGTTAGGTTTTATAGCACATTATTTCGACGATTTCATTATCTTTTCAAATTCCATAGAAGAACATTTAGATCACTTACAGCAATTTTTTGATATGTGTAATAGGGAAAATTTTAGATTAAATTATAATAAGTGTGACTTCTTTAAAACTACAATAGAATTTTTAGGCTATACCATATCATCAGGCACATACACTCCATTAGTAAAAAATTTAGATGTAATTAATGCCATTAAGGTCCCCACTAGTGTTAAATCCCTCCAATCATTCTTAGGCTCCATCAATGTATATAATAAATTTATAAAAGATCACGCCCGCATTAGGAACCCCCTCAATAATCTACTTAAGAAAGATACCCCATGGCACTGGGATGCAGAATGCCAACATTCATTTGACACTCTAAAGGAATGTCTCACCACAAAACCGGTACTACACCTCTTTAAAGAAGGACTACCCTGTCAGCTATTCTGTGATGCCTCACTTCAGGGGATAGCTGGTATCCTAAAACAACAACATCCAGACGGCACTCTACACCCCGTGCAATATTACAGCAGAGCACTCCGACCCCATGAGAAAAAATTATACCATCACAGAGTTGGAATGCCTTGCTGTGATAGATAGTGTGGAAAAATTCCGCATCTATCTCGCAGGTGTAAGGTTCAAGGTTCACAATTTTTACGGACCACCATGCATTACAATGGTTAAAAACCATAAAAAAAACCAACGTGTAGACTTTTTAGGTGGAGCTTAAAGATGTCCACATACGAATACGATATAAAATATATAAAAGGTAAAACGCAGTACGAGGCAGACCTACTGTCCCGCAATCCTTTATGTGGTTTTCTCACGACCACCCAAATAATAGAAAAGCAACCCCAATTACCTCCATCTACACTTATCAAAACGAATATAGATGGCCTCCATACAATCAAACGTAAAGGTATTGTCAAGATTATAGTTCCCCCTTCCTTACAACATACGCTAATTAATTAAGTACATTTAGAATATAACCATCCTGGTGTATCCCAAATGATTAGGCTCATCTCCACACAGTATACTTGGTGTGGAATGACCAAGTCTATAGTTAAGTATAATAGGTCCTGTCCCACCTGCCAACTTATAAAGAAACCGAAAGGTCCATTATATGGTAGATTAGAACGCCCCCCTATAGCTTTACAACCCTTCGATATGTTATCTATAGACACTATTTCAGGTTTTTCTAAATACGGTAATTCTAAGTCATACTTACACGTAATTGTAGATCACCTAAGTCGGTATACATGGACCTTCCCCAGTAAGTCAACTAATATAATCACATACATTCAGTGTCTCAAAAAGGTATTGCAGTGTGGCCGCCCAAAACGCCTTCTTTCGGATCGGGCGCCTGCTTTTACTTCCCCAAAGTTCAGGAGATTCTTAATAAAGAACGGGATACAACCTCTACTAACCACTGCAAATAACCCTCAAGCTAACGGTTTATGCGAGCGTCTTAACGCGACACTCACCGGGAAGCTGAGGTTACTGAACTTAGAGAATCCAGGAACCTCCTGGACTAAGTTAATTAAGATAGTAACTAATAAATATAACGATACCCCCATACGATAACTGGATTTCCCCCAGTATTTTTAATGTATAATATAATCCCCTCAGACTTAAATAACCACCTAAACTCCTATCCCAATATAATAGAAAGTAGAAAACTAGCAATACAACGTACAAATGACAGACACGACAAAGAGAAACTTAAATATGATAACAAACATAAAAATCCACACTTTGATACAGGAGATTTAGTATTAGTAAAGGCGTATCATCATCCAAATAGCGGTAAGTTAGTACCCTACTTTACAGGCCCATATAAAATTACTGAAATAATTTCTGATAATGTCGTACGTATAAATAGACCCAATAGAATTACAGGTAATGATAGCGATACTGTACATGTAAATAAATTACAATATTATAATGAAGAGGTCCTTTATATTTCACCACCCAAATTATATATATATATATATATATATATAGAATCCCTAAAAATAAATAGAATAATAGATCCTTTCCGACATTTAGACCCCAACTTGTTTAGTCCAATAGAAAAAAGTATAGCTCATCGATTTTCCGAACCATTTAATCATTTGTCCCCCCAACTATTCTCATAAAGTTAGCGAAAATTAGGTCCTGAAAGTCTGGCAAACAATCCATGTTACATAAATAGCTATCATATTGCTGTCCTACCAAAACAAAACGCGACACCCACCGCCGCGATGGTCGGTTTGCTTATACAAGGCTGCACAAGCTCGAATTTCTCGCGCCACCTGAGTGTCACCAGTTCAAACATACATTTTTATTTCGCACTTTCTACATTGTTCACATCAATTTTAATTCCTCTCGCATATCCCATATTCCATTAACACATTTCGCATGATCATAACACATTTATTTATACACTAGTTAATTAATTAATCCCTTTTATAGCAAATCTTATTTTTTTAATGTTATCGATCCTACACATGAGACCAAAGGAGACGCCATATTATACCCTCCTAAAAGAACAATTAAATCCCCAAAATGGCGCCCATCGCCACGACAATATTCCAATCTTCAACACTCTTGCCTATCAATCATTCAATTATAGGGCTTTTGGGTACATTTTAATACGAACATACACAACATTACCGGCTCCCTTGTTAGAAATAAAAAAGGCTCTAACTTTTCTTTTTCTTTTTTGTCAAATTTGTCGCCTCTCATTTCCCCATATGTAACGTAATGTTACATGGAGAAAAGATCTATTAAATTAATATTTTAAATGATGTTCCCCAAACGTAACAAGCCGGCGTTTGGGTAGGCTCACCTAAAAATTTTGCAGACCAACTGCATAAAACGCTCTGCAATCTTTTTAGCGCCTAAGACATGCACTACATACTACATGTACCTAAAGTCCCATCTTCCACTACAATGACATAATTTTAGGGATCAAGATCGCTCCCCGTCTGGTCTCACATAATATAATAGGGAAGATCAGGCAAAGACCAACTTCTCAGGCCGGACCAAAGCGACATAGGGCCACATTGCCTCCCCGTAGGCCAAACTAGAAAGACATCGATAATCTTGCACCTACACCTAGACATTGTGTGTAAATATGTTCCCTTTTTTCAGGAATGAATATTTTTGTTTTCTTTTAACTTTTCTCTCATTTATTGTAAATAGACTTACAGTTTTACTACTTTTGTGGTGTTGGACTTTGTTTTTTAACTTACAGATGTTGATAAAAATTTCACTATTAATCGATAATATCATTTTGTTTATTATTAATCAACATTAATGCCTTAAACACACTACCAATCAACCCTTTATATATTATTACCTTCAATATTTTTATTTTATTTTTTTTTTCATCATGTTTAGACTTAGCATTTTACAACTTCAACTATTTTAGGCACCATTTTAAAAAACCTACACCTAACAATATTTATAATATTTCTTAAACAGATAAAACATTTATCATTTTATTTTTCTTAATAGATTTTCAAAATGTTATTTTTGACGCTTCCCTTACAACCTCTAACTCTATCCCATGAACCTTTCCTCCCAACTTTTTACATCCATCAAGAGATTATTGTTCGTCAGCCATTTTCTTTTTTTTTTATATTTGATTAAACTAACTAGAAGACCCTTCCTCGCTGTACATTTCCCAACAGTGAGCTCAGGAGACCCTGTTAGATTTTTTTTTTCTCATCGTCCGGCTCATCATTTTTTCATTTTTCAACTTTTTCTTTTCGCCACACAAGTCGCACACAGTCAAAATTGATAGCAATAAATCTCTTACATCCACCTCCCCTTTTCCGCAGCCTTCAAACCTCCAACCTTCCAAGGGATTCCAGTTCGCCGAACATTTTTGTTTTTTTTTCATTGATTAATCCGACTGGAACAATCCTTCCTCGTTATACCCATTCCCAATAATGAGTTCAGGATATCCAGCGCGATATATTTTTTTTTTCTCTCATCGCCCGACTCATCATATCAATTCACCATTTTTTCAACTTTTCACTTTTTTTTTTCATAATTCAACCGGGCACAATCATTATGGACAACAGGGATCCCTCTTACCTCTACCTCTCCCTTTTACCTCCATCAATCTTCACACCTCTTTTCACTGTCTGAACTAATGATGCAGACGGAATATTTTGGGCCTTCTGTTAATGAAAACAATGCCTCACTTAAACAAGTTCGCATTGCATTGCAGAATGCTTGGGATACTACTTTGCAGAAACATGCTCAGATACCCCCTTTCCCCTTTTCAACCTTAGCGTCACATTATAGGTTCAGTCAATAAACTAACTTCATTTTTTCCTCTCATCTTTTATGCAATAAAATATTATTTTCCTTGTACGATTCATTTTACATATTTACCATTTTGTATTATATACTTTTCTTAATCTTTTATCATTCATTTTGTGCGTTTTTATTTTTATAACCTTTGATATAGGCTTAGCAAAATACGATTATGCTTTATGAAGATTTCTAGTTGTTATGGTACTCACGTATGTTGTAGTTACGAGGACATCCCTTTAGATAAAAACAAATATATATTTATTTAAGGAACGACTTGTTCCATTACATATATTGTTAAGACAAGTTAGCGGTAAACAACAGCAAGGTTGAAAGTAGTAGTTGGAAGTTACGTCATCGTAGTGACGTCAGCATCTATGATGATTAAAGTCAAAGTTTGCGTAACAATTCCCTCCTTACTTTGGCTTTATTCCCACGATGCTGAGGCTCTCCAGGTGTTTCTTCATCTGGTCTCGGGATAGGTCCTTTGTGAAGATATCCGCCTCCAGGTCCTGAGATGGCTTGTACAGAAGGCAGATGTCTCTGGATTCATAACAGTCTCTCAAGAAGTGGTACTTTCTGTTGATATGTCTACAGCGACTGCTTTGTTTAGGGCTGGAGATCCAGTTGATCAATGACTGACTGTCTGTATAGATCGCAGTTGGTTTTTCCATGAAATTCCATTCTTCCAGCTCTCGTAACAGGTTTATTATCCACTTGATTTGACAGCAGCTTTCACAAGCAGCTATCATTTCCGCTTCCATTGTGGAGAGGGCGACGAGTGGTTGTTTACTACTTTTCCAGTCTATAGTTGCTTCGCCGAGCTTCAATACATATCCGCCGTAGGATTTTCCGTCATGAGTGGTCGACCAGCTGGCATCGGCGTAGGACTTCAGGATTCCAGTCTTCCCTCTTTCAAATTTCACTCCTAGGTCAATTGTTCCTCGTAGGTATCTCATAACTCTTTTGATTGCTGTCCAGTGCATCTGTTTTGGTTGTCTGGAGTACTGAGAAAGTTTGCTAGTGATGTAAGCGATGTCGGGTCTGGTGTTAACAGCTAGAAACATTAGCATTCCAAGGGCTTCTTGGTAAGTGTGCTGATCACAATTGTCATCTTCAATATGATTGTCCAAATTGATTTCTTTGGAACCTGGTGTTGGAACTTCCTTACAAGTTTCCATTCCATATTTCTGCAATATTTGTTGTACATAGTGGCTTTGCTGTAGCGAAATTCCCTCCTTGTCTTGTATGATCTTGATACCCAAAAACATACCTTTACATGTTACATCCTTTATTTCCAGATGTCTCAGTTTATTGATGAATCTGTTTGAGGTATCTTCAGAATCTGAGACAGTGATAAAGTCATCAACATATATCCATACATAGAAGTATTTGTCTTCATTCTTCCATTTAAATAGGCAAGGATCAGATTTATGTTTTTCCAGTCCACAGTCATGAAGTACTTGACTGAATTTCTCATACCACGATCTTCCGGATTGAGGTAGACCGTAAATACTTTTGTTGAGTTTGCAAACTTTGTTTCTGTCTTGGACAAATCCAGCAGGTTGTTCCATGAATATTGTATTTTCAATGTTTCCATTTAGATAGGCTGCTTTCACATCAAATAGTTTAATGACTGAATCTTTTGTTGCTGCCATTGACAAAATAGTCCTGAGGGTGGCATTTTTAATTACAGGGCTGAAACTTTCGTTGTAATCTCTTCCTGGGATTTGGTTGTATCCCATTGCAACAAGTCTAGCTTTGTAAGTTTTGTTTTCTTGGTCTTTAGATATTTTGAACACCCATTTACTTTTGACAACTTTAGCGTTTACAGGTCTAGGTACCAGTTCCCATACTTGATGCGAGTACATGTTCTGTATTTCCTCAAGCATTGCGTTCTCCCAATGTTTCTTGTCTTCGCATGCGATGGCTTCTTCATAGTCTTTCGGAATGGTTTCATTCGTAGTAGCCAGAACGTAGTCATCGAATCTTTTAGGTATTGTTCGAGTTCTTTGTGGTCTGTCTGATTCACTTGACTCTGTCTGTCTGTTGACCATGGTATCTGGTGCTGGCTCTTCAATATTAACATCTGATAGAACATGATTGTTCAGTTGTTCATCCTCCTGAATGAAGAAATATGTGTCAGTGTCCGTATTATTATCATTTTGTTTTTCTTCCGAGATGACATTATTGTTCTCTCTGAAGTGAATGTCTGCGGTTTCAAGAATGACTCTCGCTGTGATATCAAATACTCGATAAGCTCTTCTGCATCTTGAATAGCCTACAAATATTCCTCTCTTAGATTTAGCTTCTAGTTTGTGTCTTTGATGATTCTCGAGTTTATAGAAGACTTCACAACCAAATCTCATGATGTGAGAGACGGATGGCTTTTTACCTTTCCATTTTTCCATAGGGGTAGTGTCTGGGTCATTGGTTGTGGGAGTTAGATTGTACAGATATGCAGCTGTATTCACAGCTTCTGCCCAGAAGTGTAGGGGTAATTGGGAGTCTGCCAGAAGTGTTCGGCCTTTGTCTAATAGTGTTCTGTTAGCTCTTTCAACTCTCCCATTGCTTCTTGGGGTGTACGGTGTAGTTAGTTCATGTTTAATTCCTCTGGATTCTATGAAGGTTTCAAGGTTTTTATTGATAAATTCTGTTCCGTTATCTGTTCTAAGTCGTTTTAGTTTTGAGTTTAGCTCGTTTTCTCTCTTTACAATAAACTTCTTCAAAACTTCTGCTGCCGAGAGTTTATCTTTGAGAAATTCTACAAATATTCTCCTAGAAAATCCATCTACGATGGTCAAGAAATATTTACTTCCGCCCAAGGAGTTTATTCTCATTGGACCACAGAGATCGACATAAATGGCTTCAAAGGGGTAGCTTTCCTGATTGCCATCTGTGTGAACATAGGGTACTTTGGTCATTTTTCCCAAGGAGCAAGCATCACATTGATCAAGGGTACCATTTATAGAGTTCAAGCCTTTTAGAAGATTGTTCTTCAAAATCAGGTCTAGTTTGTTGTTACTAGGATGTCCTAACCTTCTGTGCCATGCAGTCCTAGAATTGTCCTTTGAAATCAAGCAATGTTCGTTTGGGACATGAGTTGCTTCAGATAAACGTGATAGGTTCAATGTGTACATGTTACCATCAAAGTTGCCTGTTCCTATTAGCTTGTCATCAGAAGAGTATATGTATGCTCCTTCAGAGTTCAAAAGAACAGAGTTCCCTCTTCTTACTACGCTTGGAATGGACATTAGATTTCCTTTCAGGTGTGGTACATGGAGGACATTATGCAGGGTTACAGCGTTGTTAAGTTTGTCCTTACCTTGTACAGTAGCTTGGATTAATCCCGATGAGGTAGATTCGATGTGCCTCCCTTCTTCTGCCACTTGTATGCTTCTTCTCTCCTCCGTCTTGTGCTCGATCCAATCACCATGGGAAGTCATGTGGCTTGTGCACGCAGAATCAATTATCCACACGTCCTGAGTTGTCGGGCGTTCCTCCCTTGTGCTTGCATGTAGTGCGTATTCTGAAGTGGAGTCTCTTTGTTGGGATGGTTCCTCCGTTCATTCTTGGATTGCTGACCTGGCTGTGTCTTTGTTTTGTTTTGGTCCTTTATGGTAGTTCCTTGTACTGGCCATGTTATTTTTGTTTGTTGTATTCTTTTGATTTCCTTTGTTGTCAGGGTTGAACCAACAGTCTTTCTTGAAATGTCCTTTTCTTTTGCAAATGAAGCATGACTTTTCTTTGAATTGGTTGCCTGATGATCTGAAAGCATTTTCAGGATTTTTGCTTCTGTCCTGTCTTTTCTTCTCGAAATCCAGTAGAGTTTGTCTCAAGTCTGGTAAGGATATTTCTCTGTTTATTGACAGTGCTGCTGTGATCGTGTCAAAGTTAGGTGTGAGTCCTTCAACAATGTATCGTACAAGTTCTCTTTCTGTTACAGTCTTTCCTAGCTGGGTGATCTCTTGTGCCAGTTTCTGTGCTCGTACAATATACATGTTGACATCTTCATTTGGGTTCAATTTTAGTCTGGCTAGATCCAACATTAGGTCTATCCTTTTATTTTCTAGAGATCCTTCAAACCTTTTCTTTATGTCGTACCAAATTCTTTTGGCTCTTTTATCGCCTCGAAAGATGATTGTTAAGTCATCCGAAAGTGACAATATTATTAGGCTGTATGCTTCCCGATTCTTTTTCTTCCAAATATCATATTCTAGTTTATTTTTTGTAAAGTCTGGCTCGTCATTAACAATTACGTCCTCGAAGAGATCTTTTGAATCTAGAATTGCTTCCATTTTCATGGACCACGTGGTATAGTTGTTTTCTATTAACTGTTCGATTTTTGCTAAGTTATGTGTATCCATTTTTATTCAATATTTATTTTCTAAATTGGCGGTTAGTCCAATTATTTATTTTCTTTATGATTTAAATGGATCAATTGGCGGTTAGTCCAATTCGCGCGCCCAAACAACGCACTGCTACCAAATTGATATAGGCTTAGCAAAATACGATTATGCTTTATGAAGATTTCTAGTTGTTATGGTACTCACGTATGTTGTAGTTACGAGGACATCCCTTTAGATAAAAACAAATATATATTTATTTAAGGAACGACTTGTTCCATTACATATATTGTTAAGACAAGTTAGCGGTAAACAACAGCAAGGTTGAAGGTAGTAGTTGGAAGTTACGTCATCGTAGTGACGTCAGCATCTATGATGATTAAAGTCAAAGTTTGCGTAACAACCTTGATTTTTTTTTCATTGATACACCACCATTACAACATCTTTCTCGTTTTAACTTGTAGAATAATAATAATTTTAAATAATTTGTATACAAATTATTTCTTTTATTTTTTTTTATAATAGGTTTGTTAGGTCATCATTCATTACATGTCATTTTCCCAACCAAACCTTCATCACCGGGGGTACATTCTGTAGTATATTTGAGTTAGATAGTTCACAACCTTCTTCTGATATTTATTATATAACCCCATATCTATATATAAAAATATGTATCGAACAATGGAAGTGACAAATAAAACAAAGAGGACGAGGTAGACCAGACGAAAACAACCAGGCGCCAGAAAGTGGCGTGATTACAGTAGCCAATCAGGAATCACCACATATGCGGGCGTCCAGTATATAAACGCCCAGAAATTAGACAAAGCAGTTGTTTTCAGAGCGACGCCGTTATACGGTCAATTGGACCTCTCACCCCCTTTCTATCCGCGTCGGCCGTGGTCCGCTGCCTTCGTCCGTGGTCTGCCTCTTTCTCTTGGAGTTGCCATCTAGACCTGCCTCTGTTCTTTGTTGTCCCAGTGCGGGAATCCCATCACTCACCCACTACCACGACTGCCCAGTACATTCCACATCGGGTTTACTACATATATATATGTAGGCAGGTCTAGATGGTAACTCCAAGAGAAAGAGGTAGACCACGGACGAAGGCAGCGGACCACGGCCGACGCGGATAGAAGGGGGGTGAGAGGTCCCACTGACCGTATAACGGCGTCGCTCTGAAAACAACTGCCTTTTTCTCTTTTTTGGGCCTTTTATATTATTGGACGCCCGCATATGTGGTGATTCCTGATTGGCTACTGTAATCACGTCACTTACTGGCGCCGGGTTGTTTTTGTCTGGTCTACCTCGTCCTCTTTGTTTTATTTGTCACTTCCATTGTTCGATACATATTTTTATATATAGATATGGGGTTATATAATAAATATCAGAAGAAGGTTGTGAACTATTTAACTCAAAATATACTACAGAATGTGCCCCCGGTGATGAAGGTTTGGTTGGGGGAATGACATGTAATGAATGATGACCTAACAAACCTATTATAAAAAAAATAAAAGAAATAATTTGTATACAAATTAGTTAAAATTATTATTATTCTACAAGTTAAAACGAGAAAGATGTTGTAATGGAGGTGTATCAATGAAAAAAAAAATCAAGGTTATAAAAATAAAAACGCACAAAATGAATGATGAAAGATTAAGAGAAAGTATATAATACAAAATGGTAAATATGGTAAAATGAATCGTACAAGGAAAATAATATCTTATTGCATTAAAGATGAGAGGAAAAAAAATGAAGTTAGTTTATTGACTGAACGTATAATGTGACGCTAAGGTTGAAAAGGGGAAAGGGGGTATCTGAGCATGTTTCTGCAAAGTATTATCCCAAGCATTCTGCAATGCAATGCGAACTTGTTTAAGTGAGGCATTGTTTTCATTAACAGAAGGCCTAAGATAGTCCGTCTGCATCATTAGCTCAGACAGTGAAAAGAGGTGGGAAGATTGATGGAGGTAAAAGGGAGAGGTAGAGGTAAGAGGGGTAAGAGGGATCCCTGTTGGCCATAATGATTGTGCCCGGTTGAATTATGAAAAAAAAAGTGAAAAGTTGAAAAAATGGTGAATTGATATGATGAGTCGGGCGATGAGAAAAAAAATAAAAAGATCGCGCTGGATATCCTGAACTCATTATTGGGAATGGGTATAACGAGGAAGGATTGTTCCAGTCGGATTAATCAATGAAAAAAAACAAAAATGTTCGGCGAACTGGAATCCCTTGGAAGGTTGGAGGTTTGAAGGATGCGGAAAAGGAGAGGTGGGTGTAAGAGATTTATTGCTATCAATTTTGATTGTGTCCGACTTGTGTGGTGAAAAGAAAAGTTGAAAAATGAAAAAATGATGAGCCGGACGATGAGAGAAAAAAAAAAACCTAACTGGGTCTCCTGAGCTCACTGTTGGGAAATGTACAGCGAGGAAGGGTCTTCTAGTTAGTTTAATCAAATATAAAAAAAAAAAGAAAATGGCTGACGAACAATAATCTCTTGATGGATGTAAAAAGTTGGGAGGAAAGGTTCATGGGATAGAGTTAGAGGTTGTAAGGGAAGCGTCAAAAATAACATTTTGAAAATCTATTAAGAAAAATAAAATGATAAATGTTTTATCTGTTTAAGAAATATTATAAATATTGTTAGGTGTAGGTTTTTTAAAATGGTGCCTAAAATAGTTGAAGTTGTAAAATGCTAAGTCTAAACATGATGAAAAAAAAAATAAAATAAAAATATTGAAGGTAATAATATATAAAGGGTTGATTGGTAGTGTGTTTAAGGCATTAATGTTGATTAATAATAAACAAAATGATATTATCGATTAATAGTGAAATTTTTATCAACATCTGTAAGTTAAAAAACAAAGTCCAACACCACAAAACTAGCAAAACTGTAAGTCTATTTACAATAAATGAGAGAAAAGTTAAAAGAAAACAAAAATATTCATTCCTGAAAAAAGGGAACATATTTACACACAATGTCTAGGTGTAGGTGCAAGATTATCGATGTCTTTCTAGTTTGGCCTACGGGGAGGCAATGTGGCCCTATGTCGCTTTGGTCCGGCCTGAGAAGTTGGTCTTTGCCTGATCTTCCCTATTATATTATGTGAGACCAGACGGGGAGCGATCTTGATCCCTAAAATTATGTCATTGTAGTGGAAGATGGGACTTTAGGTACATGTAGTATGTAGTGCATGTCTTAGGCGCTAAAAAGATTGCAGAGCGTTTTATGCAGTTGGTCTGCAAAATTTTTAGGTGAGCCTACCCAAACGCCGGCTTGTTACGTTTGGGAAACATCATTTAAAATATTAACTTAACAGATCTTTTCTCCATGTAACATTACGTTACATATGGGGAAATGAGATGCGACAAATTTGACAAAAAAGAAAAAGAAAAGTTAGCCTTTTTTATTCCTAACGAGGGAGCCGGTAATGTAATGTATGTTCGTATTAAAGCGTACCCAAAAGCCCTATAATTGAATGATTGACAGACAAGAGTGTTGAAGATTGGAATAATGTCGTGGCGATGGGAATTAAAATTGATGTGAACAATCTAGAAAAGTGCGAGATAAAAATGTATGTTTTAACAGGTGACACTCAGGTGGCGCGAGAAATTCGAGCTTGTGCAGCCTTGTATAGGCAAACCGACCATCGCGGCGGCGGGTGTCGTGTTTTGTTTTGGTAGGACATTGTTTATGGAACATGGCTTGTTTGTCAGACTTTCAAGACCTAATTTTCGCTAACTTTATGAGAATAGTTGGGGGGATAAATGATTAAATGGTTCGGAAAATCGATGAGCTATACTTTTTTCTATTGGACTAAACAAGTTGGGGTCTAGATGTCGGAAAGGATCTATTATTCTATTTATTTTTAGGGATTCTATATATATATATATATATAATTTGGGTGGTGAAATATAAAGGACCTCTTCATTATAATATTGTAATTTATTTACATGTACAGTATCGCTATCATTACCTGTAATCCTATTGGGTCTATTTATACGTACGACATTATCAGAAATTATTTCAATAATTTTATATGGACCTGTAAAGTAGGGTACTAACTTACCGCTATTTGGATGATGATACGCCTTTACTAATACTAAATCTCCTGTATCAAAGTGTGGATTTTTATGTTTGTTATCATATTTAAGTTTCTCTTTGTCGTGTCTGTCATTTGTACGTTGTATTGCCAGTTTTCTACTTTCTATTATATTGGGATAGGGGTTTAGGTGGTTATTTAAGTCTGAGGGGATTATATTATACATTAAAAATACGGGGGGAAATCCAGTTATCGTATGGGGGGTATCGTTATATTTATTAGTTACTATCTTAATTAACTTAGCCCAGGAGGTTCCTGGATTCTCTAAGTTCAGTAACCTCAGCTTCCCGGTGAGTGTCGCGTTAAGACGCTCGCATAAACCGTTAGCTTGAGGGTTATTTGCAGTGGTTAGTAGAGGCTGTATCCCGTTCTTTATTAAGAATCTCCTGAACTTTGGGGAAGTAAAAGCAGGTGCCCGATCCGAAAGGAGGCGTTTTGGGCGGCCACACTGAAATACCTTTTTGAGACACTGAATGTATGTGATTATATTAGTTGACTTACTGGGGAAGGTCCATGTATACCGACTTAGGTGATCTACAATTACGTGTAAGTATGACTTAGAATTACCGTATTTAGAAAAACCTGAAATAGTGTCTATAGATAACATATCGAAGGGTTGTAAAGCTATAGGGGGGCGTTCTAATCTACCATATAATGGACCTTTCGGTTTCTTTATAAGTTGGCAGGTGGGACAGGACCTATTATACTTAACTATAGATTTGGTCATTCCACACCAAGTATACTGTGTGGAGATGAGCCTAATCATTTGGGATACACCAGGATGGTTATATTCTAAATGTACTTTATTAATTAGCGTATGTTGTAAGGAAGGGGGAACTAGAATCTTGACAATACCTTTACGTTTGATTGTATGGAGGCCAACTATATTCGTTTTGATAAGTGTAGATGGAGGTAATTGGGGTTGCTTTTCTATTATTTGGGTGGTCGTGAGAAAACCACATAAAGGATTGCGGGACAGTAGGTATGCCTCGTACTGCGTTTTACCTTTTAGATATTTTATATCGTATTCGTATGCGGACATCTTTAAGCTCCACCTAAAAAGTCTACACGTTGGGTTTTTTTATGGTTTTAACCATTGTAATGCATGGTGGTCCGTAAAAATTGTGACCCTTACACCTGCGAGATAGATGCGGAATTTTTCCACACTATCTATCACAGCAAGGCATTCCAACTCTGTGATGGTATAATTTTTCTCATGGGGTCGGAGTGCTCTGCTGTAATATTGCACGGGGTGTAGAGTGCCGTCTGGATGTTGTTGTTTTAGGATGCCAGCTATTCCCTGAAGTGAGGCATCACAGAATAGCTGACAGGGTAACCCTTCTTTAAAGAGGTGTAGTACCGGTTTTGTGGTCAGATATTCCTTTAGAGTGTCAAATGAATGTTGGCATTCTGCATCCCAGTGCCATGGGGTATCTTTCTTAAGTAGATTATTGAGGGGGTTCCTAATGCGGGCGTGATCTTTTATAAATTTATTATATACATTGATGGAGCCCCTAAGAATGATTGGAGGGATTTAACGCTAGTGGGGACCTTAATGGCATTAATTACATCTAAATTTTTTACTAATGGAGTGTATGTGCCTGATGATATGGTATAGCCTAAAAATTCTATTGTAGTTTTAAAGAAGTCACACTTATTATAATTTAATCTAAAATTTTCCCTATTACACATATCAAAAAATTGCTGTAAGTGATCTAAATGTTCTTCTATGGAATTTGAAAAGATAATGAAATCGTCGAAATAATGTGCTATAAAACCTAACCTATTTCTTTGCAATATCTGACTGACTGCTCGCTCATACACCTGGGGTCCTATTTTAATCCCGTATGGTAATCTTTTGAAATTATACTGACCCTCTAACGTGACAAAAGATAATAAATTTCTATCAGGGGGACTTATTTCGATGGACCAGTATGCTGATGAAAAATCGGCGCGGGAGTAAATTTTGGCGTTGGCTAATTTATCTAAGATATTCTCTATGAGCGGAAGGGGGTGAACATCGGGGAAAATTATTTCATTCAGGCGGCGGTAGTCTACGCAAAATCGTTTTGTCTTATCCTTTTTGGTAACTAAAGTAACGGGGAATGAATAGGGGGAGAAAGAAGGCTCTATAATATCATATTCTAGCATTTTCCCTACTTGTTCTTGTATTTCACGTTGATCTGAAAGAGATGTACGATACGGTCTGAGTGCAATTATTTTGTCTGAATTTGTCCTAATATTGATAGGGGGAATTTTCAATTTTGGGATGTTATATTTGTTAGTAGAAAAAATATTTGAGTAATTCTTAATAATATTCATAAAAGTTAAAGGGAGATATCAGTCCTAACACATAAATTACAAGAATCATTAAACATTTTACATTGATGTTCAGAGGGATATAGTGGGGGTAATAAATATAAATGGGGAAAATGAACTAAAGTATGGCTGGGTGCATTTTTGTCACAATTGGTAGAGGTCTTGTTCAAGGTAATGGGACATGGTATAGGATGGATATTTTCCCCTTGCAATAATGGAGAATGTGAATTAGGCATGTTTTTTAAATGACCCATATTGGGCGGATTGTGGTTACTCTCTCCATTATTACATGGGGTTACATAGGTTATATGGTACCATTTCTTAGACAAAGGAGCATCACATTGATAAATAGAATGATTATATAAATTTAAGGTCAAACAAAATTGACTAATGGAATTTAATGACAGTATACCAAAAGGTAATAAATTATCTATTATATAAAATTTAATTGATTTTGTAATTTTTCCTATGGTAGTGGTCAAAAATGTATATCCTATCGAATTTATTTGAGTAGATATGGAATTGATTAATATATGGCATGGATATAATTTTAAAGGATTAGATAAGTTTTTACTAAGATGGTTAAAAATATTTAAATTAATTATGTTAATAGAGGCTCCTGTGTCTAAGAGGAATGGGCAATAAAAATTATTAAAAATTTTAGGTTTACATAGAATATTGGATAGTTTAGGGACGAAAACTGGAGTTTTCGTTGCCTTGCAGGGTGCGAGAAGACCTGGGGGCCGGCACGGGAAGGTTGTGGGCGCCATTTTGTTCAGGTGGGAAATAATGCGCCGTAGGTTGGCCGTGGTAGGCCTGCTGCCTGTAGGGTCGCCTGTTCATGGAACATTCATTGTTCCAGTGATCACCTTGGCAGTATTTGCATGGTGAGGGTGGTCTCCTGGCACCAGAAGGGTATCTTGGGGTATTGTTTGGTGAAAAAGGATTGTAGTTCCTTCCCCTAAAAGGGGTTCCGGTGTCACGGTGAAATGCACTGGTGTTGGTAACACCTTGAAATGGTTCGGATGGAGTAGGGAGTGAACTGGTCCCTTTTATTCTAGTCATGGTAGAGTACCATTCGGTCAGGGTTTTAGGGGCTATGGCCCTCATGAGGCGCTGATCACTGGCCTGGAGGCCTTCCGTTAATGCCTCTACTATGATGGGGTTGGTTAGGCCCAGTTGTAATCCCATTGTTATTTTTTGACGGTAATATTCTCCTAATTGGATCTGATTAGTTAATTTAAAAGTTAAAAATTTGGTGAAAGTGACCTCGGATTTTCCGGGGTAGAGGTCCATGAGAGTTTGTTTTGCTTGACTGAATGGCAGAGAGGCCAGATTTAGTTCGTTGTAGAGGGAGAGGGGCTCACCTTTGAGCAGTGCGCGGAGCCGGGCTTGCAGCGTGGCGTCATCTTGCGGTCCCTCGCTTGTCCGCTCGAGCTGCTGGATGAAGTTGTTTGCTGCGTAGGATCCGTCGAAAGGGGAGATGAGGGCTTCCTCCACACGAGGCATGGCTAGCCCCCGAATGGCGTCTGTTAGGCGGCTTACTAGTTCGTCGCAGTGGGGTTGGCTGTTGGTGAGAGCATCCGCGAAGTACTCGTCTCCGGCCTCCGTCATCCTCTGCATGTTGCTGTCCTCAGTCATCCTGTCGACTTTAACGGGTCTGTAGTAAACCCGATGTGGAATGTGCTGGGCAGTCGTGGTAGTGGGTGAGTGATGGGATTCCCGCACTGGGACAGCAAAGAACAGGGGCAGGTCTAGATGGTAACTCCAAGAGAAAGAGGTAGACCACGGACGAAGGCAGCGGACCACGGCCGACGCGGATAGAAGGGGGGTGAGAGGTCCCACTGACCGTATAACGGCGTCGCTCTGAAAACAACTGCCTTTGTCTCTTTTTTGGGCCTTTTATATTATTGGACGTCCGTGTTGGGTCAGATTTTCCACCAAACAAGACCCAACAAAGATGTAAACATTTACATCATATAAATATATACGCAGTGTCTCGCCGAAGTGTTTGTTGCCTAGGTGGAGAACTCCCAACGATGGCCGACGATGCTCCATTCCCACGAAGGATGTACAAAGAGCACATGTACAAATAAAACTAGACACTTGAGGACACCAGACTTCCATGCCGAAAGCTGATGCCTGGTGGGGAGAGAGACATCCGTGCTGGGAGCTGCTGTACCATATGTACATATATCCCCCTCATTTTAGTTAGAGGTGACCAAAGGAAAACAATTTGTCAAATAAACATTAAATCAATAACCCTCTTTTTTTTAAATACTCGGGATATATATATTATTTAATTTACTAAAGGAATTTAATTTGTTTTTCAATATATACAATTTTTTTTTTCGCGCGGCAACACGGTAAATTGGAGGCGTGGTCATGATCACGTGCGTGTTTGCTCTCGACGAATGAAAATGCCAGCCAATAGAAACTTTGGCGTGATCAGCGAATGAAAATGAAGAGAGGCAAGGATAAAAGGAGGTTTTCTTGGCTAAATAGGGAGAGATACACAGAGTCGCTCAGTGACAGGAGAGATTCAGCCAGTCGGGCCTTAGACGTAGAGGAGACCAGACCTTGCCGCCGCTTTCGGGAGAAGGTAAGCCCCTCGCCATTATGGCTTAGCCCTCCACCTTTATTTTTCGAGTAGAAACTAATCTATTTAGATTTTGAATGGGCCCTAAAGGGCTTTAAGTAACTTAAAAGGAATGTTAGGGTTCGTATATTTTGTCCCGCTAGAATAGATGGAGATCTAGTTTTTTTTTTTTCTTTATAAAGAAGAATTTGTAACCTTAAGTCACCTCTACCTAGATCATTATGTAAATAGCATGTCTCGCTAGTATGAAATGTCCCCAAAATTTTGCCTAATCCGAATAAATATCTAGTATACAACTTATATGGAGAGTTTTGTTTCCCCTCATACATTTTTCATTCTCTTGTTTTATGGTACTACCCCCACACCTTATTATCACAAATTGTATTGAATATAGACTACCGACTCTGATGGAATAGAGTTGTGTACTATGTCTTTGCTGTGATATGTTGACACAGCAACAGTTGCAAAATACGACTTTATTAGGGCTGCCTTGAGGGTATCTCTCTGTCAGGTTTTAGTAATATTTGTATCCTAATGTGAAGAATTTGTCCTTCTTTCACTGTTTAAAACGAAATATAGTATGATTCTTATCTATTTGGAGGGAATGTTACTAATAATCAAGTCTTCTAATAATTACTGGCCAACATACACTGCCGAACGTGCCTGCCATAGGAGCCAGTTCTCCTGTCTGTTTCAGTGAGTTATTCCATCATATTTACCATTATACCATCTCTTGATTTAAATCTAATAAGACCCATGTCGCCTTATACTCCTAGATTGTTCTCTTTATGATTTTATTGTAAACCTTTTTTGTTTTAAAAATATTACAAATGTCATCGTCAATAGCATAAGTCTATAGTCTTGCTTGTTTTATAGCTTATTTTGTTAGATTTTAGTATAATCTTTACAAGTAGGGTCCCTTCCATATATGTCCAGATAGTAATCTAATTGAATGTCTTTGTTGGATCTTTGATATAAAAATCGGGATTAAAAGGATACCTGTACGTTTAATAAGATTTTTCTACCAATAAAATCTGAATCTGGTACTTCATGATATCTAATTTGAAATGTTGATTTCAACTTACTATACTCCAATAGAAATGTTAATTTGGTCTTATATTTTCTAATAATAACGTGTTCATCTTTATCTGAGATCCCCTAAAGTCGTTGGATGATCTCAGAGAACGTGACACAAAAAGGGCGTGTCACGGACCCGAGTCCGTTGGTCTGAAGAGGCGGACAATAGATGACGATCAATTCCAGCGTCTGTTTTGATGGCAGAGTCGACCATTATTTCATAGACCATTTTAATTTAATGTAGGAACGAGAATAATTCAATATTTCCCTCCTTTTCTTCCCAAGTACAAGTGAGCCCTTAGTTTAATGGGGAATCTCTTTATACATCTGTCCTAAACTCTCCGCACTATATCTTTTGTGTATGAATCTGTTTACAATTAATCTGTAGAAATTATAGAGATCTATTGCTATAATTTCCCTCTCTGAAATAGTTCCCAGCGTCTTCAGTGGGTTGCCAAATCGCCAGAAGGTGTCCTTTATAGATTATCTAATCAATAATGACTTCATGAATGTTGCACAGTATATGCCACAAATGACTATGGAAATTCTAGAAGGGGTTGGTGCTAGACAAGGGTATTGAGGGAGAATAGTAAAGAATAAAGTCGAGGGAGGACGTTATTCCAGGAGTATCTTAGTAGATGGCGGACACCCGAGGGGGGCCCACCATTATTTTTTTTTTCTTCAAAGGGGAAGTCGATACCCCTGAGACGTTGGACCCCTACATTCCAGAGACCTTCGTTAGTCCCCGAGACACCCGACGCTCTATACATTCCAGGAAGGACCTGTCAACGGGCCTCCCTGACGCTGGGCCTTCGAGGACACTTTTGACTTCTTGTTTCAATGGACATCAGCAACCACAAACCAATCAAGTTTGTTTCGCAAACTTAAAGGAGCATCCTACTGACCTCCACGAAGAAGAATCTCTGACACCAGTTGTCGCGTGTTTCCCCTAGTCCTTCGCGACACATGGCTTCTTCTCGTGGATCACCAACCATGGAGTCTTTGCCTCACCTCAGCAACCCTACCCTGTAGACTGCCCAAAGTCTCCGAGAACCACTATTCCCGTGGAACTCCTTTCCCTCTGGCAGTTTCTCTTGGCTTTACCACTGGTGGGACGACACAAGAGACTTGTTCCTGGTTGCTGTTCTGATTTCACCCTCCAAGATCACAGCAATTGCTCTTCTTGTAAGAGTCTCGTGTCCCCCCACCAGTGGTAAGATCGAGATATACTGCCAGAGGGAGAGAAGTTTCAAGGAAGTAGTGGTTCTCAGAGGCTTTTTGCAATCTGCAGGGTAGGGCTATAGAGGTGAGGTAACAGCGCCACAGTTGGTGATCCACGGGAAGAAAGCGAGTGTCGCAAAGAATGCGACAATACTCATCTTGAATTTCATTGTTTTTTTCTTTTAATTGCAAGGAGATTTAATATAGGATCTAATAAATTTGGACTTATTCCTCCTTTGAATAATCGTCTAGTGGTGTGTGACCAGACTATAGAGAGAGAGAGCAGAAAATGACATAAAATACAATGACAATATATATACTCAATTTATCAACGCACCTATACCCTTCACAAACAAGCAACATTCAACCATTATTCCTGGAAGCGCAATCACATCATTACAACTAAATAGAATAAAATAGAAAACCGACCTCCCTATCCAATATGACAATATCCCTGAACCTTATTTCATAATTCACAGCAAAGTATTTTTCTTTTCATTATGGCTCATTAAAATATACAAGTATCAGAGTCATAATCAACAATCAATCAACAATTCTGTCACCGTTTGCTTTTGTGAATGGAATAAATACCCAAATATGGCCATTTCTTATAAGCATCTGTGGTTCAGTAGTAAAATGCTCGCCTGCCACGCGGGCGGCCCGGGTTCGATTCCCGGCCGATGCATTTTTAAAATACAATTTTAAAACTCATTTATATGTAATATTATGGTCTTTTTTGGTAATGGTTGATTGAGTTGTTTGATTGATTGATTGATGATTGTTGTGGGCGCAGTCGTGTTTGCTGAGATAGTAAGGTATTCACACAGGGGAAAATAACGAGGACACAGGGTTGGATTGAAATAGGCCAGCGATCAAGGGAGAAAGGGGTGACTATGGGGTTCTTGACTAAGGCTAGGCTGTCACATAGTGAACATTGGACTTATCTGCGTGATGAGGAAGATGGTAGCGAGGTCCTGACTCTGGCAGGTCCAGCTGCTAACTGCTCTCGATGCTGTCCAGGTCCCAACTCGCTCCTATGATGCCGAGTTCCCAACTAACTAAACTGAGGACGAGATTTAACTCATTAACTATCCAATCTTCTCATTGGACGACTGTCGACTCGTGGCCGTTTCTCATTGGTTCTTAGCTAACCCTGTTGGACTCTGATTGGATCTTTGCTAATCCTTTGTCTTTGTCTTGTTTTAACATGCTCCCGGAAGGGAAGGTTCTTGAACTCAGTTTTTATGAGTTCCTGGATAATAAAACCAGCTAATGACCGTTTCCTCTCTGATGGCCTTTCTCCCAGATTCGCTAAGCCTTGTTTTTATTAAAATCTTTGGATCATACATTGCATGCATATTGTGTTGGGGTTACATCCAGTTATGTACAAATTATGACATATATATTATACAAGAATGACATCCACGGCGCCAATTTATAATTGTAACGAATAGTATTTGAATAAAAGCATTTAATCGGTAAAACCGGGCAACGCCCGGGTCATTCGGCTAGTAGAATATAAGTTATACCATTAACCTCATTTTTTATATTAATTTTAAAGGCAATAATTTGCAATTTATTCACAAAATAGATCTATATAATTGTATGAATTTCTCTCATTATATTATCAATCAAAGCTCATCTTTCATACTTAAAAGCCTTAAAGAGGGCCCTTTAGAAACATGACCCTATTCTCTCCCCACCTAGAAGAAGATTCCTTCAATTCTCCAGATTCCCACCCTAACAAACACCATCAATTACTCCAATGGCTAATGGTCATTCAATGGAGTGGGCGCAGCAGTGGTATTCCCACCTCTCTATGCACCACTATACCTCAAGAGCCACAATTACTGTGCATGGTCTCAGGTGGAACTACTGGCCATCAATACCGATCATGCCAAGAAAATATATCGCCTTCGCATCTGATTAAATGGCAGCCCTACACGCCATCTGCTGTCCTCATGTTCCAAGAACCCCAAAAATTGCGGAGATAGTTAGAAAACTCAATACTCTCTGGAAGGTGTCCAGCTTAGCTGGGTCCAGAGCCACTTGCATCAAGGGAAACGACCAAACAGATCAAAATGCATAAATGATGGCTCACTCCAATTTACCTCTGCACTTTGGCACCTTTCTCTATAATCTTTCTCTAATCGCATTAAAGAATTTGTCATACAGCTATGGACTAGCCTATATACAACAGATCACTCTACAAGATATATCAGAAGAGTGGCAGCTTTTCCCAGACTCTTCTAATTTACATGCTTCAAAATATACTATGCAACACCACATTCACAACATTGAGAGAAAATGACTTTGTACAAGCGGATGTTGGAAAAATATTAAAAATAGACTCATCTGCCCGCATAGTCAAGAAGTTAACCAAACTGTCGATCACCTCCTTTTCAGATGCCCCTATTATCATATCCTGAGATTCCAGGCTGGGGTCCTCCTCAGTATCAACACATTTCATGAAAATACTTTAAGAAACCTCCATAAAAACCAATCGGCCTAATGATTCGGATCAGTTGGATGTTCACCGCAACAACAATACAATAAGTTTGAAGATTAACTCAGATAGTCAGTGACCTCTGTACATGGCCTAGGTTATGCACATTCTTATATTATTAAATACTAGCGGACGTACCCGGCTTCGCCCGGGTTTTACCCGAGTAAAGGTTTTTCTAACGAATCTCTCGATAAAGTGAACATTTTTTCCCGGTCCCTTGAAAAATACTCGATAAGTTGAATAAAATCAATATTAATTGGTTCCTTCGGTAATTGGAAGTTAAAGGAATAGTATCTTGCCTTGGAATTGTATCATTATTCTTGTATGGATGTACCCGGCTTCGTCCGGGTTTTACCTGAGTAAAGGTTTGTCTAACGAATCTCTCGATAAAGTGAACATTTTCCCCCAGTCCCTTGAAAAATACTCGATAAGTTGAATAAAATCAATAATAATAGGTTCCCTCGGTAATTGGAAGTTAAAGGAATAGTATCTTGCCTTGGAATTGTATCATTATTCTTGTCTAAAATAAATTGCTGTGTCATCCTGAATTTTGTCTTTCCTAATTTTCTACATTACAAAATCATTGTATCATCATGATAATATTTAGAGCAGATTGTTGAGTTATTACAGATAAATTAGAATATTTACCTTGATTATTTTTAGGCGAAAAGTTATTTCAAAAATTTTATTTGCTAGAAACCTTCCCAGTACTATACTAAATAACTTCCCAAAGTTTCATGGCGTTCCAATGAGTGGTTTGGTCAGGCATAAAGGACAGACAGACACACACACACATACATTCATTTTTATATATATAGATAAGTTAAACCTATCTATAGCGCCACCTCTTGGGACCCACCAAAATAGGGTTCTATAGAGAAGGGGTGCTATAGACAGGTCACTTTTAATGTAAATCGCATCATACTACTAATCAGGCGCTATAGAGAGGGAAACGCTATTTAGAGGGGGCGCTATTGACAGGTTTAACTGTATATTATATTTAATACTAGGCGAATGACCCAGCTTCGCCCGAGAAATCCCGTGGGTGCAATTTCCTTCATACTAAAAGTATATCAATAATAAATATTAGAAGTGCCATAGAATAGCAATACAGAAGTAACACATAAACTACAGGAAAAAAAGTGTGTGTGATGGCAAAAATTGTATTATATTAGTGTTTAGGTATTTGATTTAATTATTATAGTTGATATAATAATATATGTAATATTATAAAGAATATTGTCTAATAAATAATTATGTACCATGTATTCTGTATGGATTCAAATAAAGATGGCAGTCAAAGGACGTGGGAGATGGAAGGAGTAGAAGAGAAAAGAACGACAGATCCAAGTCGGGTATCTAGGTCACTTAGAACAAAGAGGCCCTCATATTCCAGAGTTGAATGTCCTGAGATATCGGGATGTTAGGCAGCTCCTTCCCCGACCAAATTCACCATCATGGCCGACAGAGACAGGGGCCAATCAAAGGTCAAGCAGGGTCCCACATGACCCAAGCCAGGGGGCGGGGCAACCACAGTTTCGGTCGGTAACGAGTGTGTCAAGACGTGTGTATGGATCTTCTAAAAGTAGTGCCTCGAGGTCCAAGATGTGAGTCATCTCAATCCAATTTAATCGTGAAAATCCTTCCATCTCCTCTCCCGAGCCGCCAATGATTAATATTCCGAAGTGTTTTGTGATTCATTAATCGATATAGTGTGCCGATTCCTTCATCCACCGCCATTGACAACGACTGCCCAAACATTCAAAACCCATCCACGCCCAAAAATTTTTATATATTATAGAGAGTCGATAAGATTCTCAGGATCCTTTTTCCCATTCACCACAGAGAGTCGACAGGATGGACGAGAGAAACGAAACGCAAGACGCGGAGGAATACACCGCAGAGGGAGGAAACAACCCCGCCGTAAGTACGCCCAAAATAGAATCACCCCCGCCGTCAGCAGAGTTGCCGGCCGTCTTGGCACGCCTCACTGCGTGTTTATCTGCCCTTCAGACCACCAGCGACCGCGTGACCCATCGGACGGAGATAGAAGTCCAGAGCTTCGACGGGACCTACCCAGCCGCACAGTTCTTTCGAACATATGACCAGAAAACAGACTGGGATGGTCTCACCAACACGGAAAAAGTGCTCCGCCTACCCCGTTACCTGAACAACAAACCGCTAGAACACTTCAGGAGGCTTCGGATGGAGACCCAACATTACATCCAGGTGAGACAGACCTTCCTGGATCTCTATCCGGAGACCAATGAGGCCACGTATGCCCAATACTTCTCCATGAAGCTGGCCGGACAGCCCAACCTGGAAGAATACTATCGGAATAAGACCGCGCTGGGTCTACAACTGGGCCTCCCACAAGAGGTCATCTTGGAGACGCTCACCGAGGGGCTGCCACCCTCCGACCAGCGCCTCGTCCGCATTGTGCCGCCAGAAGAACCTAGGTGCATGGTTCCGGCTGGTGCAGCGGATCCGCGGCAGCGGCGCACCATCTCCAAGGCACCCAGACGAGCACGCACCACCCCTGCTGGGTCCCTACGCACCGGTGCGACCTAGTCCAAGAACAGTGCCAACCAGGTCGACCCCGCCAACAGACTGCCGTTTTTGTGGTGGACTACACTGGCACTCTGAGTGTCGTCTCAGACAAGCCCCGCAGTTGCCCCGTGCCTCCGGAGACGCACGAGCAGCGCGCTCCGCGCAACTAGCGGAACAACGGCCGCGAGCCCAGCCCCATCACCAAGCGTCACGCGCACAAGCCACTGGGATAACCAAGGGAGCCCAGACCAGCAGCCAGCAGGTAGGCCTACTGACCAGGCCTTTCGTCAACCTGACAATTAGATTGCCAATCTCCCATGGACTGTCCCTACCATTCCTGATAGACACGGGTGCGTCCGTTAACCTAGTGTCATGTGCCATATATAAAAAATTAAAGAATAATTTCCCTGACCTAAATTTAATAACTAAAAAAATAGTAAATTTACAGACAATAGATGGCCACGTGCCAACAATAGGCCAGATTACCTTCCCCTATCCATTCATGCCATAACCCAAAACGAAGTATTCCACGTGGTGGACGCCCCTCTACCATTTGGAATACTTGGTATTAATACCCTCCGTAAATTCAAATTAAAAATCGATTTTGCACATGGCACTATGTACCAACTCGACGTACCTTTGTCGCCCCTGACCTACCACTTTGCTGTGTTGCCCGAAAGGTGCACATATTGGGAATGCCAGGCGGACCTATGCAAGGCCCACACTATTTTTCCGCCTTCCGCCAACAATACCCAATATGCGCATTTTTCGGACAACACGTCCACAACCCAGGGACTCACCCAACCACCGCACCATGTCCAATCAAAGAACTTTTTTAGAGCCAACTGCTCTTATTATAGGGTCAAGGTACCAGAACAACCACCCAATGCCAACCTCTCACACCCCACCAAGGTCCAAACGGATCACCTTCACCATACACCCAAACATCCCCATTCCACACACCATTCCATGTACCACACACACCACCCATTATCACCAGAACACCTCCCAGGGATCCCCATAGACAATCAACCGCAGCCACCGTATCCACCTCAATTCCCGGCGCTATTGCGCCAATACCAACACGTGTTCTCCCGGAACAAATTCGCGGTCCCATGCCTAAAGGTTCCCCCAGTAAGAATCGCCACCAACTCCGACAAAGTCGTCACCATCCGCCCATATAGGGTACCGATATGCGACCAACGGGAAATACGCAGTCAGATCCGACAGATGTTGGATAATGACATCATTGAGCCGTCCTACTCCCCTTTCTCTAGTCCGGTCACCCTAGTGACCAAGCGAGACAAGACCAAAAGGTTTTGTATCGACTATAGGAAGGTGAACGAGGTCATAAGCTCCGATGTCCATCCACTCCCGAGGATCGAAGATATACTGGACCGTCTCGCGCGGGCCAAGTATTTCTCGACTGCCGACGTCTCCTCCGCATATTGGCAAGTGCCGATACACCCTGATTCTCGACCACTGTTGGCCTTCGCCACGATAGACGGGTTGTATCAGCCCACCCGATTGCCTTTCGGACTTAAGACCAGTCCACAGATCTATGAAAGGGCAATCAATCAGGTCCTGCAGGGGGCACGGACTTGATTGTGTGGCGCACTATTTTGACGACTTCGTCATCTATTCGGAGACACTGGAGGAACACCAAGAACACCTGCGCAGGTTTTTCGCGTTCTGCGACGCGGAGAACTTGCAACTCAACCTCACCAAATGCGAGTTTTTTAGGCAGACCATCGAATTTCTGGGGTACAAAATCACCGCTGGTACCACCACCCCACTTATCCGCAATACCGACGTAATCCACGCTATCCCACCCCCGAACAATCGCAAAACGCTGCAATCCTTCTTAGGCGCCGTGAACGTCTATAATAGTTCATCCCGGACTATGCCCGTTTGCGGACCCCACTCAACAACCTTCTCAAGAAGGAGGTGACGTGGGACTGGGATGACAAATGCCAAAAGGCGTTCACCAGCCTGAAGGAAAGCCTCACACAACACCCCGTATTGCACCTCTACAAGGATGAACTACCATGCCAGGTATATTGCGATGCATCAACACTTGGCATTGCAGGCGTCCTCAAACAAGTCCACTCCACTGGGAAGGCCTACCCAGTCCAATATTTCAGCCGCGCTCTGCGTGTACACGAGCGGAACTACACCATCTCCGAACTAGAATGCCTCGCCATTGTCGAGAGCGTGGAGAAGTTCCGTGTGTATCTAATGGGCAGAAAATTCACCATATTTTCTGACCATCACGCACTGCAGTGGCTGAAGACGATCAAAAACCCGTCAGGCAGATTATTCCGATGGAGTTTGAGGTTATCGTGTTACGAATACGAAGTCCGCTACATAAAAGGATCATTACAACATGAAGCGGACCTCCTATCCCGTAACCCGTTTTGTGGATTCTTAGACGCCACCATCATTAAGAACCATCAACTCACTCCTTCGGGAGAATCTAAACTGACCATTGATCGAAACGGACTGCAAACCCTAAAGCGTAGAGGTGTAACCAAAATTGTCGTCCCTGACGCCCTCGTTCCCGACCTACTAACAAAGGTGCACAGTCGGTACAACCACCCGGGCATATCCCAGATGACCAGGCTCATCTCTACCCAGTACTACTGGAAGGGGATGTCAGAAGACATCTCCAAAACCACCAAAGCCTGCGCCATCTGTCAGTCAACAAAACCCCCTCGAGGTCCCACGTTTGGGGAACTAGGACAACTTCCTGTGGCCACTCAGCCTTTTGATCTGGTCGCCCTCGACACCATAGCTGGGCTTGCCAAATATGGTAACGCCAAAACTTACCTCCACGTTGTGGTGGATCACTTTTCGCGCTACACGTGGACCTTCCCCTCAAAATCTACCAGCATCACCACCTATCAACAGGTGATAAAGCGAGTGTTGCAGGACGGCTCTCCGAAACGCCTACTCACGGATAGAGCGCCTGCGTTCACCTCACCAAAGTTCAGGAAGTTCCTGATTAACAGGAACATCCAGCCCCTGCTCACCACCAGTAACAACCCCCAAGCTAATGGTCTATGCGAGCGCCTGAACGCTACCTTAACAGGCAAACTAAGGTTACTCCACTTGGAAAACCCCAAAGCCGCATGGACTAAGCTGGCGAAGCGCGTTACTGTGGTGTATAACAACACGCCCCACTCAGTTACCGGGTTCCCACCTGGCTACCTGATGTTCGGCGTTCTACCTCCCGAGCTCACTGAGCATGTAAACCCCTACCCCGTTTTAACCACAGCCCGACGGATAGCCCATGAACGTACCCAGGCCAAGCACCTCAAAGACAAACATGCCTACGACCAACAACATAAGACACCCCATTTTGAACCCGGAGATCTCGTGTTGGTAAAAGTTTACCATCACCCCCAATACAGGCAAACTGGCTCCGTATTTCACGGGTCCCTACGAGATCTTAGAGATCATCTCTCCCAACGTGGTGAGAATAAACCGACCCAACCAACCTCTAAATCGGAATACCGGCACAGTCCATGTAAATAAATTACAGTACTATAACGAAAATATTCGTTATATCGCACCTCCCACTCTGATACCACACCCTGCTAAACCCCAATCTAGGACGCTACCACCACTGTTCGAGCACCTCACCCCAGACCTCTTTACAGTTGAGCGCTTTGCTCCTACAATAGGCAATTGTACCACTACCACCCCTGTTGACCCACAATGTAACATTATCGCCCAACGCGATATTCCCCAACCTGCAATATCCCGTCCAACCCATATAACCAAAGTTAAAACCCCAATCCCTACAGTTAGGGCTGATCCCAAACCAATTCCCTTACAGGCAAGGTTTTTTCGTAACGTGAAAACCTTCCCCTTGTTCCACCTCCTATACCTCATCAACCTTTTCATCCTACCCACTGTACTATTACCCATGGCCACCCTACTGTATGTCAGTGTCTATACACTGCAGCCCAACCGTCTCTTCCAACTACAGGAAGCCCTATTTGAAATAACCATCGCCGTAGTGGAACTAATCCAACGAGCCATAGGAATAATTCTCCCGGAGTTATGGACCATCCTTGTCCACAGTCATGCCTTGGTCGCTCTAATAGGTGAAATCATAGGAGAGATTTTCCAAGCCCTCTTTAGAGCGCGCCAAGTCGAATAGCAATCTCCCCACCTTTACAAACACTCGTCGATCACCCCGCTGTCAGCTGGCGTCCACTTTAGAGAAACCTTCCGATCACGTGACCGACGTCACATCCTCCCTGCGGAATGTAAACAAACCCGCCGTCACTTTTCGCGTGTCACCACACTTAAAGACTTTCTGGAACATACACTCACACACACTCGCATACGTTCACGCACCTATATAGTTTTGGCAACCTTATGACCTACGACCCTATAATAAACAAAGATTGGACATTGTTATGTAAAAAAATATTCTTCTTTTGTGTATATTTTTGTTAACCAATTTTAAAGGACTTGTACACAACCAGCACTTTTATTTTTTTTATTTTTATTTTTTTTTACTTTTATTTTTTTTATTCCCACCATCCATGTCTATCACCCTTTCAATTTCTTAATCACCTCAAGTTTATTTTTTCCTTTTATTGTTTAAACCTTGTTTTGTCCTAACTGAATGAACAACTGACCTGACGCAATACTTCTCATGTATCAGCCTTCAGTTATCATACAGGAGCTTTGATTTCTTTTTTTTATGTTTTGTTTATATTTTTTCACCGCCCCAAAGGCTAATCAGATTTCTTTTTCTTTTTTTTTCTCCCTCCATCACCAAAATTTATTGTCTATAGTTTTCTTTTATTTCTGTTAATGTTTTATATGTTTTGTTTGGATTGCACCTCATAGAGTTTCCCTTGCTGTGGGTTTCCACACAGCAAGATTGAACACCTATGCAGGCAAGATTTTTTTTTTTTTCTTCTCCAAAAAATTATCATATTTTTTCCTAGTTTAGCAAGCACCCCTATCTACTCAAATTTCTTTTTTTTACTTATTTCCATCATTTACTTTCTCCCCAATTGTATCTAACCACTGACTATTTTAAAAAAATTTTATTTTTTTTTTCTTTCCCAAAAAAATTATTTTTCTTTTTTCAGAATTTAATACAGATCCCTTTTAAAATTCTTATTCATAGGGGGCGCATCTGTAATATTATAAAGAATATTGTCTAATAAATAATTATGTACCATGTATTCTGTATGGATTCAAATAAAGATGGCAGTCAAAGGACGTGGGAGATGGAAGGAGTAGAAGAGAAAAGAACGACAGATCCAAGTCGGGTATCTAGGTCACTTAGAACAAAGAGGCCCTCATATTCCAGAGTTGAATGTCCTGAGATATCGGGATGTTAGGCAGCTCCTTCCCCGACCAAATTCACCATCATGGCCGACAGAGACAGGGGCCAATCAAAGGTCAAGCAGGGTCCCACATGACCCAAGCCAGGGGGCGGGGCAACCACAGTTTCGGTCGGTAACGAGTGTGTCAAGACGTGTGTATGGATCTTCTAAAAGTAGTGCCTCGAGGTCCAAGATGTGAGTCATCTCAATCCAATTTAATCGTGAAAATCCTTCCATCTCCTCTCCCGAGCCGCCAATGATTAATATTCCGAAGTGTTTTGTGATTCATTAATCGATATAGTGTGCCGATTCCTTCATCCACCGCCATTGACAACGACTGCCCAAACATTCAAAACCCCATCCACGCCCAAAAATTTTTATATATTATAGAGAGTCGATAAGATTCTCAGGATCCTTTTTCCCATATACCACAGAGATTTATATTTATATTATATACTAGCGGACGTACCCGGCTTCGCCCTGGTTTTACCCAAGTAAAGGTTTGTCTAACAAATCTCTCGATAAAGTGAACGTTTTTTCCAGGTCCCTTGAAAAATACTCGATAAGTTGAATAAAATCAATATTAATTGGTTCCCTCGGTAATTGGAAGTTAAAGGAATAGTATTTTGCCTTGGAATTGTATCATTATTCTTGTATGGACGTACCCGGCTTCGCCCGGGTTTTACCCGAGTAAAGGTTTGTCTAACGAATCTCTCAATAAAGTGAACATTTTTTTCCCGGTCCCTTGAAAAATACTCGATAAGTTGAATAAAATCAATATTAATTGGTTCCCTCGGTAATTGGAAGTTAAAGGAATAGTATCTTGCCTATGAATTGTACCATTATTCTTGTCCCAAATAAATTGCCGTGTCATCCTGAATTTTGTCTTTCCTAATTTTCTACATTACAAAATCATCGTATCATCATGATAATATTTAGAGCAGATTATTGAATTATAACAGATAAATTAGAATATTTATCTTGATTATTTTTAGGCGAAAAGTTATTTCAAAAATTTTATTGCTAGAAACCTTCCCAGTACTATACTAAATAACTTCCCAAAGTTTCATCGCGTTCCAATGAGTGGTTTGGTCAGGCATAAAGGACAGACAGACACACACACACATACATTCATTTTTATATATTACTAGCGGATGTACCCGGCTTCGCCCGGGTTTTACCCTAGTGAAAGTTTACCTAACGAACATTAGTTAAAACAATTCTAGAAAACATCCAATCCCTACTGAATCTATACTTGGCAAGATACCTTTATGTTTGATTATCTGCTCCACCTAGCTGTACCCGTTCAAACGTTGCTGTCTTTGAACAAAAAGGCAGTTTTAATACCTAAATAATAATTTATTAATGATCAAATGTATACAATACATCAAAATGAAAATTAACAATGAAATTATCCCTAAATAAATGTCATTTGAATATATCATAAGTAAAAAATAATAGATATATTTTGATAATTTGAAACTTGTAAGTTTGAATCTCTCGATAAAGTGAACATTTTTTCCCGGTCCCTTGAAAAATACTCGATAAGTTGAATAAAATCAATATTAATTATTATTATTCTTGTCTCAAATAAATTGCCGTGTCATCTGAATTTTGTCTTTCCTAATTTTCTACATTACAAAGTTATCATATTATCTATTCTCCCAATATATATGTTGTAGATAAATGATAAAACTAACTTTGACTTGTGCGCAATTAATAGGTAGAAAATCTTACTTTTGATAAATAATATTTAAGATAATAAACTTAGTGATAATAAAAACTTATATATTAAAAAAACTTGTTATCATCGTCGCTGCTTGCGAGTTAAATCTACAAATCTGCAAATAACTCTAAATATATTCGGGATAATCAAGGTAATTATTTTTCAAAAACCTTCCCGGGGATATACCTAATAATATCCTAAAATTTCACGGCTATTGGATGAATGTTTTTGAATCTATAGAGTACACACAGACAGACATTCAATTATATATATATACTAGAGGACCCGCCCGGCTTCGCCCGGGTTTTTTCTGAGTAAAGGTTTGTCTAACGAATCTCTCGATAAAGTGAACATTTTTTCCCGGTCCCTTGAAAAATACTCGATAAGTTGAATAAAATCAATATTAATTGGTTCCCTCGGTAATTGGAAGTTAAAGGAATAGTATCTTGCCTTGGAATTGTATCATTATTCTTGTCTCAAATAATTGCCGTGTCATCCTGAATTTTGTCTTTCCTAATTTTCTACATTACAAAATCATCGTATCATCATGATAATATTTAGAGCAGATTGTTGAATTATAACAGATAAATTAGAATATTTATCTTGATTATTTTAAAGCGAAAAGTTATTTCAAAAATTTTATTTGCTAGAAACCTTCCCAGTACTATACTAAATAACTTCTCAAAGTTTCATGGCGTTCCAATGAGTGGTTTGGTCAGGCATAAAGGACAAACAAACAAACAGACACACACACACACATACATTCATTTTTATATATATAGATATATATATATTAACAGTAATTAAACGTAACAGTAAGAAAATGTTGATTTTAAAATATTTTAATTTTTTCATATTTTAATTTTTTCATATTTTAAATATGTAAATAGAGTCTCTTAAGAAAGACCACCTAAAAACATGAATCAACTTGTTTCTCCTGTTGGTGGTCTCTCATTGAAGATTCTAATTGCTATTAAAGAATCTCTAATAGACCTTTAATAAGAGACTGCCTCTTGGAGAGACGGTGTAGCTACGAAATGGATATTCCCGGCTTCGCCCGGATTTTACCCGAGTAAAGGTTTGTCTAACGAATCTCTCGATAAAGTGAACATTTTTTCCCGGTCCCTTGAAAAATACTCGATAAGTTGAATAAAATCATTTTTAATTGGTTCCCTCCGTAATTGGAAGTTAAAGGAATAGTATCTTGCCTTGGAATTGTATCATTATTTTGTCTCAAATAAATTGCAGTGTCATCCTGAATTTTGTCTTTCCTAATTTTCTACATTACAAAATCATCGTATCATCATGATAATATTTAGAGCAGATTGTTGAATTATAACAGATAAATTAGAATATTTATCTTGATTATATCTAGGCGAAAAGTTATTTCAAAAATTTTATTTGCTAGAAACCTTCCCAGTACTATACTAAATAACTTCCCAAAGTTTCATGGCGATCCAATGAGTGGTTTGGTCAGGCATAAAGGACAAACAGACATACATTCATTTTTATATATATAGATATATAATATAAATGAGTTTTCAAAATTGTTTAAAAAAAATGCATCGGCCGGGAATCGAACCCTGGCCGCCCGCGTGGCAGGCGAGCATTCTACCACTGAACCACCGATGCTTAAAAAAATGGCCATATTTAGGTATTCATTCCATTCCGGATTAGTCCGCGTAAAAAAAAGTTCTTCAAATGAAAAAAGAAATAGCCATAAATACTAATCAAAATGCAGCCGAAAATTTTCCTCAGGTTTATAAAAAGCGACATGCAAAATTTGGTACCAATTGGTTCAGTAGTTTTTGAGCTTATCGCGAAACAGACAGACAGAAATTGACTTTTATATATATAGAGATATTTTAATATATTATAATTCATATCCGCCCGTGTACACGCCAATATTTTATTTATCTTGTTCTGTTTGTAAATATAGTTTCATTTTTATGTCATAGTGTAATTAGCCCTTAGTAGAGAAAATTAACTTGAATCAGCAAAACAAATTAAATAAAAAATATTCCACTTTAACCAACAACCAATAGTTATCTATATAAATATACAAATGAATGTATGTGTGTGCCCTTTATGCCTGACCAAACCACTCATTGGAACGCCATGAAACTTTGGGAAGTTATTTAGTATAGTACTGGGAAGGTTTTTGAAAATTAATTTCTTGAATATCCTTAGAGTTATTTGTAGATTTAACTCGAAAGCAGCGCTCCCATTGCGACGATGATAACAAGTTTTTTATCTATAAGTTTTATTATCACTAAGTTTATTATCTTGAAGATTATTTATCAAAAGTAAGATTTTCTACCTATTAATTGCGCATAAGTCAAAGTTAGTTATCGAGTATTTTCCAAGGGACTGGGAAAAAATGTTCACTAGATAAAACGATGATTTTGTAATGTAGAAAATTAGGAAAGACAAAATTCAGGATGACACGGCAATTTATTTGAGACAAGAATAATGATACAATTCCAAGGCAAGATACTATTCCTTTAACTTCCAATTACCGAGGGAACCAATTAATATTGATTTTATTCAACTTATCGAGTATTTTTCAAGGGACGGGAAAAAATGTTCACTTTATCGAGAGAGATTCAAATTTACGAGTTTCAAATTATCAAAATATATCTATTATTTTGACAATTTGAAACTCCTAAATTTGAATCTCTCAATAAAGTGAACATTTTTCCCGTCCCTTGTCTTGTCTCAAATAAATTGCCGTGTCATCCTGAATTTTGTCTTTCCTAATTTTCTACATTACAAAATCATCGTTTTATCTAGTGAACATTTTTTCCCGGTCCCTTGAAAAATACTCGATAACTAACTTTGACTTGTGCGCAATTAATAGGTAGAAAATATTACTTTTGATAAATAATCTTTAAAATATTAAACTTAGTGATAATAAAACTTATAGATAAAAAACTTGTTATCATCGTCGCAATGGGGGCGCTGCTTGCAAGTTAAATCTATAAATCTGCAAGTAACTCTAAGGTTATTCAAGATATTCAAGAAATTATTTTTAGAAACCTTCCCAGTTCTATACTAAATAACTTCCCAAAATTTCATGGCGTTCCAATGAGTGGTTTGGTCAGGCATAAAGGACAGACACACACATACATTCATTTTATTTATATAGATATTTATTATATATAAATCTATATATAATATTTTAAAATAAAATAATACCAAATTTCAAGGGTCATTAACATCGAATTACTCAGTTTCTTAAAAATTAAAAAAGCAAAAATAATTTAAACCACAGAATATTAAAATATAACATCGAGAGACCATTCAAGGTGTTCTGTTCTTTTTTCCCACGCGAGACTTATAAATAAACAAAAATGGAAGCTCCCTTGAAGGATTGCACCACGCTTGAACAACGTGCAGTTATTCGTTTCTTGAATGCAGAAGGTATTCAAGCATCTCAAATATGCCAAAGAATGAAAAATATCCATGGTGAGGCTTGTTTGTCTCAAAAAACATTTATAAATGGGTTAACGAGTTCAAAAATGGACGAATTACATGTACCGATATTGAGCGACCAGGACGACCAAGTGTTACAAGCGACGCCAAGCACGATAAATGCGGATGAAAACTTAATTTTGGAGGATAGAAAAATATCCATTTTAACCATAGCCGACAATTTGAATATAAGCTATGGGGAACTGTGCACACCATTATTAAAGAACAATTGCAATTTAGAAAAATATGCTGCAGATGGATTCAACCTTTCCTTAATTTGGACCAAAAACTTAACCCGGGTTTCAAAGGCTCTGTTAAAGCGGTATGAAGAGGAAGGTGATCATTTCCTTGACCAAATTCTAACTGGAGATGAGAGCTGGTGTTACCATTATGATCCTTCGACAAAACGTGCATCTATGGAATGGAAACGAGGCGACTCTCCAAGACCAAAAAAAAAAAATCAGGTCTCAACGTTCGGCTGGTAAAGTTTTGTTAACAATTTTTTGGGATGTTGATGGACCAATCTGTCTTGATTTTTTATCCTCAAGGCAACGTATGAACAGCGACCTTTATTGTGACATTCTTGTAAATAAGCTAAAGCCCAGTATAAGAAACAAAAGAAGAGGAAAGCTTAGTAAAGGTGTTCTCTTCCTTCATGATAATGCAAGGCCGCATACATCATGTAAAACTGTATCTACAATCATTAAATTAGGTTTTGAAGTTTTAGAACATCCTGCATATAGTCCAGACCTAGCCCCCTCTGACTATTTCCTTTTTGGACTACTAAAGAAGGAGTTAAAGGGAAAGCGATTTGACTCGGATGAGGATGTCCAGAAAGTGGTGCAAGATTTTTTTCACACGCTTCCTAAGAGTGCCTATAAAGAGGGTATTTACAAGTTGCCAGAATGTATAGAAAGCCAAGGTGATTATTTTGAATAAATCAAGTCCTAATTTCTAATATCGTTCTTATTTTTTTAAATAAATTATAATTCACCTTATTTATTGATCCCACCTTGTATGTTATAAATAAAATTTGTTAAAAATGGAGTCAAGCGCGCCAGTCTAATTGTTGAATTAAAACTGTCATTACAAAAGGGGGTTCCTGTAAGATTATATTTATTACACAACAAATTAAATTCACATATTTTAAAACCTCTATGCTGCATGTTCGAAAGGTTAAAGGAAACAGAAACTCACCCAGGTTGGTTGTCTATTGCACCAAAGATTTTTGTACAGAGCAAGTGATGTTACAATTCGTGACATCAAGGAAATTTAAATGTTAGAACTTTCTAATATGTATATTCAAATTTGAACATATTATATAGCTAAATAGGTTAAACCCTGGCACACAATCTCTTATATATTCGAATTAAGGTATGGAAACTATATTTAAAATAAATTTATTAATCAAAAGTTATATTACATAATTATTGATGGAATTTTTTAAAAATTGATTCCACAGTTGGGCGCCATTGGAAGAATTATGCAAATTCCAAATTTTCATTAGCTAAATATCTGCTAATATGTATGCGGATCGTTGAAGTCACACGGCCAAGTGGTCCCTCCATCTCAACGCAATTCCACTGTCGTTGCAGCTTTCCTCTTCTGATGTCTTCAGCCACGTGCTTTTCTATCTTCTCAACATAGTCAGGGTAATTCAACCTGGACTTCAAATCTTGTAGTATTCCTGTGGTGTCGCTAAATAGGAACTCGGCTCGTCTATTAGGATCCTGTTCCAACAAGTAGGAATATAAGGTGACATGGCTCTTTCCCAACTTGTGATTGTGCATCTTTTTTACTTGTTTCTGACACATCTTCCAGATTTCCGATGTCTGTATGTCGAAGTCAATTTCTAGAGGCATTGCGGCTGGAAAATGATAGAGAATGTAATATTTAAATAATATTTTTTGAGCAACCTTGAAATTCGGTGCAAATTTTATTTCCTTTAAAAACTTTAGTAAAGGGACTTTATCTACATTATCCAATAAGATCTTTAGTGATTCTATAGGCACTGTGTGATATGCATAAACTAATTTTCTAAAAGCATTCAAATTAACATCAGCTCCTGCTTCTCTAAGAGCATTCATAGCATCACTCATATCATACATATATGCATAGTTAAATGCTGTAGTACCATATTTATCTTTTAAATTCAAGTTAACGCCTAATTTGATGAATAACTGTATCATTTCAATGCTAGATACAAAAACAGCCCCCATGAGAATACTGCGTCTTTCAAAGTCTCTAAGATTTAAATCAGCCCCAGCATTTATTAGCAATTTAACATTATTAAATCTATCCGAATAAACTGCCCTTTTTAAAGGGTTAACGTCGCCGTCATGGTCATAGTTATATTGGGTATAATTAAGTTCTTCCCCTACATATTTTAATAAATATTTTAAAAATTTTGAAGGCTTGCCAGAGAAATGTATTAGTGTGTTTGCCTTTGCATGAAAAGGGAGTTTACTGTATGCTCCCTTTTTAATTAAAAGCTTGAATAATTTGAAATTCCCAACAAACTTAAAAGCAGCCCAACGTTTTTCATATAACAAAGCAAAATTAGCTCCACATTTAATTAAATATTTTGCTATTTCAAAGTGTTTTTTTAAAATGCTCATAAAAAGAGGTGTAAGTCGTTTTTTATTGAATACATCAATATTTGCACCAGCATTTATTAAAAAACGACATAGTTCAATATTATTTTTCCATGCAGCAATATGTAACAGAGTGTTGCCCCTTAAATCCTTTGCGTTAACACCGCCTACCTCTTTATCTAGTAATTTTCTTATTTTAGCAATATCGCCTTTTATCGCGGCCTTTACTAATTGTGTTTCTTCTTTTGGGCTCTGGTGCCTTGACATAATTTTAAAAATTTATCTAAATGAAATATCGAAATTTGAATAACTGAAAGTTTCTTCCCTGAGTTGATTCAACTATGTCAGCAATAGAGATAATACAGCAAGAATAAAATATACAAATGAAAATAGGTATTTATTAACAAATGCAATATATTCAAAACTTTTAATCTGTTTCACAAAATGTTATTTTTATTATTTTCGTTGATATTTTAAAAAATAATATATTAAATCTATATATATTCTAAATTTATATAATATTTTCAATTATTTTTACCATTTTACATTTTCTTTATACTCCCAAGCAACACGCGTTGTTGATTTATGCAAGAATTTTCTAGGAAAGTTGCAGGATAATAAAATATGTTTCATCAACTCAGTTTCAAAAAAATCAAGCCTTTCAATTTTAATTTAAAATATTTTAAAATAAAAATTAAACTTAACAAATAATTTAATTTTAATTCAAATCTATATATATATAAAATTGAATGTCTGTCTGTGTGTTTGTACTCTATAGATTCAAAAACCATACATTCAATCGCCTTGAAATTTTGGGATATTATTAGGCATATCCCCAGCAAGATTTTTGAAAAATAATTTCTTGAATATCTTGAGTATCCTTTGAGTTATTTGCAGATTTGTAGATTTAACTCGCAAGCAGCGCCCCCATTGCGACGATGTTAACAAGTTTTTTTTATCTATAAGTTTTATTATCACTAAGTTTATTATCTTAAAGATTATTTATCAAAAGTAAGATTTTCTACCTATTAATTGCGCACAAGTCAAAGTTAGTTTTATAATTTATCTACAACATATATATTGGGAGAATAGATAAAATGATGATTTTGTAATGTAGAAAATTAGGAAAAGCAAAATTCAGGATGAAACGGCAATTTATTTGAGACAAGAATAATGATACAATTCCAATGCAAGATACTATTCCTTTAACTTCCAATTACCGAGAGAACCAATTAATATTGATTTTATTCAACTTATCGAGTATTTTTCAAGGGACCGGAAAAATGTTCACTTTATCGAGAGATTCGTTAGACAAACCTTTACTTGGGTAAAACCCTAGCGAAGGGGTACATCCGCTAGTTATTAATAAACAATTCCGCATCTTCTTTTCTTTTTCGCTTAGTTTCATCTGATTTTATGTTGATTATTATTATTATTGCGTATGATATTGTTTTTTACAGCACAATACAACAATGTTGGCAAGTTTCTCTAGAGTGGAATGTCGAGGTGACGAATCCACTCCAGGGCCTCCTCTGTGCACCGGTGGATATCCCCAAGTGTTCCCTTTCAGGGTTATTTTAAATTCTTTTATTGCATTGATTATTGTTGTTTGAACACTTCTAGATTAAAATATTTTTCAATTCATCTCTAATATTTTTTAAAGTTATACTAGAATTAATTTGTATATACTCTTCAAAATAAAATATAAATAGCTTAATGGATTTTTTCTGTCTAAATCCTTCTTTATTTATTAATTTTGATTAGCCTTATTTTTTTTATAAATTTTCATAGCAGAACTATAATTGATGTTCAATAACTTAGAAGCTTTTACATAGTTTCTTCTTGTAAGCATATCAACGTGATTAAAGTTTACTGTTTTCCTTTTGATATTGATTGATACGAGCCTCTATTACTTTTAAAATTGTCAGAAATAAGGCGATAATATTCTAATATTATATTTAGTGTTGTCATAGTTGTGTTTTAAAGTGTCTTAAAGATTATATAAAAAAAGTCCATGTGTCTAAATTAAAATGAAAAATATCTAAATTAAAATTGATAATGACTGTTATTTTGTAGTTTATTTAACACATAAATATACTACAAATTAAGATAATATCTTATTTTATTATCTTTAAAAGGAAAACAAACATATTGTCACGGTAGAGATAACGAGCACTACAAAAGTTTAAGTAAAAATAGTTTATTTAGAAAATGCAAAACTATATCTAAAAATTTATTTACAAGTAAAATATATAAGAATCGTAATGAGTGACTATGCAAATATTAATGATGATATACCACAGAATATTTAAAATAATTATTCAGTGACATTGCCCCCTTCCTAGATGAACAGCGTCCCGCTGTAATTATCACTTGAACAGATCAGCTTGGTCCTCAGGGTCATGGTAGGGTTTCATTCTCAGTACATGGACCAGGTCTCTTGTTTGGCGTCTCCTGGTTGGTTGGTCCACAGGTTCAACTTCGAAGGTCACGTCATAGAGTTTCCGAGTAACCCTGTATGGCCCGAAGTACCTTTTCATCAGTTTTTCTGAGAGTCCCACCTTTCTTATCGGGATGAAAATCCATACCAGGTCACCAACGTTGTAATCCATTGCTTCGTGCTTTGAGTCATATCTGGCCTTGTCCTTTTCTTGGGCTTTCAAGGTTTCTAATCTTGCTAGCTGCCTAGTCTCTTCGACTCGCGAGGCAATCCTCTGACTGTAATCCTCTTGGAGATCTTCATGCGGATTTGGGAAAAGAGTGTCTACAGTTGTCTCGGCTTCGCGTCCATGAATCAGTTCAAAAGGGGTAAAACCTGTCGTATCTTGTCTTGCCGTGTTGTAGGCGAACGTAACGTAGGGCAGGATTACGTCCCAGTCCTTCTGTTCAACACTTACATACATAGCGATCATGTTGGCTAAGGTTTTGTTTAATCTCTCCGTAAGTCCATTCGTCTGGGGATGGTACGCTGTCGTGAACCGATGTATCGACGAGCATTGATTGGTGAGTTCCGCAATCAACTTGGATTGAAATACTCGTCCTCGGTCCGTGATGATTTCTCTGGGGGCTCCGTGCTTGAGAACAACATCTTCCATTAAGAACTTGGCTGCTTCTTTTGCTTCCCCTGTGGGTAAGGCTTTAGTAACGGCAAATCGAGTAAGATAGTCGGTACAGACTATGATCCATTTATTACCATTATCAGACTTGGGAAATCTTCCAAGGAGGTCCATTCCAACTCTCTGAAAAGGGAGGTTGCAGGAGGTATGGCCTTAAGTAGTCCGGGTGGCTTTTGAGTTGATTGTTTCTTTCTTTGGCACTCTTTACAATGAGTGACATACTTCCGTATATCCCGGAGAAGTCCTGGCCAGAAATATTTATTTTTAACTCTCTCATATGTCTTCGAAAATCCAAGATGACCTGCTATGGGTGCGTCGTGTAAACTTTTCAGTAGTTCTAAGCGTAAGTGCTTGGGAACAACTAAAAGGTGTTGGTTTCCCAGGGGGTCGAAATTCTTTTTGTATAAGGTTCCTTTTAACATTTCATATCCTTTCGATTCGGCACCAAATCTTTCTGTTTCTTCTATCAATTTACAAATTTTAGGGTCTTTTCTTTGTTCAGCCTCGAAGCACGTCAGAGCAGTTATTGAGGGTATATCATCATCCTCATCATTGTATGCTTCTTCCGATTCAAGTTGGAGAGGATTTCGAGAAAGACAGTCGGCATCTTGGTGTTTGCGTCCACTTTTATAAACAACTGTTACATTGTATTCTTGGAGTTTTAAAGCCCATCTTGCTAGTCTTCCTGTCGGGTCCTTCAGATTAGATAACCAGCAAAGAGCGTGGTGGTCAGTGACGATGACAAACTCACGACCAAAAAGGTACGGTCGAAATTTGTTGATGGTCCATATTGCGGCCAAGCATTCTCTTTCCGTCGTCGTTGAGTAATTCTTCTCCGCCTTTGATAAAGTTCTTGAAGCATAACCAACTGGCCGCTCTTTCCCATCGTCGATCTGTACGAGGACAGCTCCAATTCCATAACCGCTGGCGTCAGTATGAAGCTCGGTTGGCAGTTGTTCTTCGAAATAGGCAAGAACAGGTTCAGACATCAATGCTTCTTTCAAGGAATCAAAAGCATCCTGTTGGTCAGAGTTCCACATGAATTTATTATCTTTTTTTAGGACTTCGTGTAAAGGAGCAGCTTTCTCAGCAAAATTTTCGATAAATCTACGATAATAGGAACATAGGCCAATGAAGCTTCTCACATCTGTTATAGATCTTGGGGTCGGAAACCTGGCGATAGCTTCAATCTTTTCTGGATCGGGATAAATACCTTTACTATCGACGAGGTGTCCAAACACTCTTATTCGTTTGGTTCCGAAAAGGCACTTTTTGGGGTTGAGGCGTAGCTCGGCTTTGTCAAGACATTGTAGTATGATTTCAAGCCGGTGTAAATGTTCGTTGAACGATTTGGAATACACAACGATGTCGTCCAAATAACAGAGGGCCATCGTCCATTTCAGGCCTTTCAATATCTTGTCCATCATGCGCTCGAATGTTGCAGGGGCATTACATAGGCCAAAGGGCATGACCAGGAATTCATAGAGTCCGTCAGGGGTAATAAAGGCAGTTTTTTCTCTATCTGCTTCGTCGACTTCTATTTGCCAATATCCTTTGGTGACACTATGGACAAATATTCTCTAATTTGATCTGTTAGTGACCTCATCTAGTAACCTTCCATTATAGTCGACTAGGCCTAGCAAATTTCTCACAACCCTCTTTCTCTGTTCAAACTAAACAACAGCAATTTACTTACTTTTAAAGAAATAGAAACAATAGCCAAAACAAAAATAAACAAGAACTGGAGGATCCCACTTAAGCACAGTTGGTACTGTGGAGTGGACCCAGGAGGTGCTCTGAACATCAGAAATAGACAGCATCAAACAACACTAACAAGATTTAGAACAGGCCATCTCAAGCCATTGAAGATAGAAAATAACAACAAAATCTACCCCACTTGCCCAAAATGTAGTTTGGTACCTGCAGCTCCAAAACACATTTTGGCTTGCATTAGATGCACTAAACAGGACCTTTGGGAGAGGCCGCTGCTCATCATAAAACAGCTCGAGGAGCATGAACTCATGGAATTCATGTAATCTTTTCACGAATTCCATGAGTTCATGCTCTTCAAGCTGTTTTAAGATAAGCACCAGCCTCTCCCAAAGGTCCTGTTTAGTACATATAATACAAGCCAAAATGTGTTCTGGAGCTGTAGGTGCTAAGCTACATTTTGAGCAAGTGGGGTAGATTTTGCTGTTATTTTCTATCTTCAATGGCTTGAGATGGCCTGTTCTAAATCTTGTTAGTGTTGTTTGGTGCTGTCTATTTCTGAGGTTCAGAGCTCTTCCTGGGTCCACTCCACTGTACCAACTGTGCTTAGGTGGGATCCTCCAGTTCTTGTTTATTTTTGTTTTGGCTACTGTCTCTATTTCTTTAAAAGTAAGTTTATTTTTCTGTGGCATGAGTTCTCTTGTGCCTTTTTTTTTTTTTGCTAGCGCATCAGCAGCTTTATTGCCATCTTGTGAGGGTATCCATTGAAGATGAATTTTTGAGGTTTTGTAGATAATCAATTATGTTCCTGCTTACTTTGTTTCTAATTTCCCATGTGTGACTCAAGTGTTGCACTTCTATCAGTGAGAATCCAGATATCTTGATAATTAGTATTTCTGATGGATTTTAAGGCTTTATAGATGGCTCTAAAGACTGAGCAAAAATCTGGGTTTCTTCTGTTTATTTTCTCAATGCCATTATGGTATATTCTAGTCTTTCAAATATCATCAACTAAACATTGACCTGTTCCCTCATATTTGGCCAACCCAATTTTCTTGATAAATCAAGAAAAGCCAACCATGAACGAGTTTCAGACTCTTGGCCCTCAAAAGAGGGATGTGGTTATTTCCAATGTTCAAAGCGGTGTCAATTTGGAAACAAGAGGTACCAAGTCTAAATGATTGAAATCCAAACTTATGTTTCTAATCTATAATCCAAATTGTATCTTATCAGTGGTGTCAATTTAAAATAATCATATACAGTATAACATCTTTAACGCTTTTTGTTTCTTATCCCCTTGTGTAAAGATTAAACGAATTCCATGAGTTCATGCTCCTCAAACTTGCTTTAATTCAACAAATTTCTGACCCCCCCCCCCCTTTTTTTTTAGGGGGTATTGAAGAAGTGTTGAAATCTGTAATATATACAATAGAACCTCCCCATAAAAGACACCTAGTTGCAGAGCCAAAGTGTCCTTTAGGGAGAGGTGTCCTCTTACCGGAGATTTGCTAAATTGTAAAAATGGTAATTTTGCAAATGAAAACTTTCCATTGTTGAGAGGTGTCCGCTAAAGGGACGTTCTACTGTATATATATAATCTGTCAAAATATATCCGTAAAAAAATTGACTAGAATTCAACCTTTTTTTTTTCTTTCAAATCTCCACCCAAGCCCACATAACTTCAATATTATGATGCATTAGCGGGCCATCTGTTATCAAAATTCGAAACTATTATAGACGCGTATGATTCTTTTTTAAAATTAATTTCTACTTTCCTTACTGCAATGGAAAAATTAATGGGAGGGCCTGGCTCATCAGTGGTGAACCCTCCCACTTAAACTGGCGAAACCGCTGGGAGAGTTCACCACTGATGAGTCAGGCCCTCCCATTAATTTTTCCATTGCAGTAAGGAAAGTAGAAATTGTTTATTTAAAAAAAGAATCATGCGCGTCTATAATAGTTTCGAATTTTGATAACTTCAATATAACCGACTATAATTCAACAGTGTGATGTGGGGAAAGATGAATAAGAAATGATGGTGTGTGCAGAGTCACGTCAAGTTGTTACTGAAGTAGCAGAACTTCGCCAAGGAGTACTCCCAGACCTCCAAGGCCGAGTGGGAGCAGAAGAAACAAGAGATCCTGAAGGAAAAACTCAAAGAAAAAAACACCAAGGGGCTCCAAGTATATGTGTAGTGATAAATAAATTTTATTCAATTTTCACCCAGTTGTTTGCAAAAATTCTTGTAAAAATTCAGCTAGTGGTGAATGAGCTACATCAGTTTTAACACTTTCTAACCGACAGATGTGAATTCGCGTCCTTTTCGATTTTGAATCAAGCCCGAAGGATGCGAATCTGCATCCTCGATTTTCAAAATTAAATATAATATTAAATACCAAAATCGTATCCACCGGAATATTGTCCCTTCTTGTCTATCAGTGGGTTGGGGGGATGTTAGCTGACCTAATGTACTTGTAAAACGTCTGCAAGGACGCGAATTCACGTCTCTCGGGTCGAAAGTTTTAACAAATTCAGACAAAAAGCCAACCTGTATACCATGGTTTTGGGCCTCATCAGTTTTATAACACATGTGAAAAGCAGTTCGACTTTGCACTTACAAATGTGCCAGAGCCCCGTTTGGTTACTTGCACTCGCTGGTGGGGTTGGACTTTTGCAAGAATTGGGTGCCATTAGAGCATTTTTTAAAATCAGAAAAAAGTGCCCAATGCGGGAATCGAACCCGGGTCGTAGCGATTGAAAACCAACAGTTTAGACCATCCTTCCACCGACCCCCACTCTAAATATATATATACTAGCCGAATGACCCGGGCAACGCCCGGGTTTTACCCGATTAAATGTTTTATTAAAATACTATTCTTTACACTTATAAATTGGCGTCGTGGATGGCACTCTTTTGAAACGTCCTGCTTCAATCTTTGTGTGTTTTTAAAATACAAAAATAAAAATGTAAATTTTCACAACGATATTTGAAAATTGTATTATTTAGATTTTTTGTATGAATATATTTTAAATCTGATATATACATAAAATGATATGATAATGATAGCAAGTGATTTCTTGTTCCTACCCTGTCATTACGTCACTCAAGGTCACCGTCGCGCCACGTGGTGGCGCAGCAAACGGTGACAGAACGCATGACGCTGATAACTGTATATAGAATATATTTTTTGGCTTATCTCTAGTACACGTGGTACAGGCCATGATAATCATGGCGACTGCTTTTACTGTAAGTGCACCACATGACTACTACACACGTGAAAAGCAGTTCGACTTTGCACTTACAAATAAATATTCCAGAGTCCTGGTTGGTTACTTGCACTCGATGGTGGGGTTGGACTTTTCCAAGAATAGGGGGCCATTGGAGCATTTTTTTTTCTCTCTAAATATATACAAGTGTGTAGTTAGATGAAATGATAATGCAATAAGTAAATTAAAAAAAAGCCACAAAGTTTATCCAATTGTTTACAAACATATAGAAGTGGAATATAAAACTCAGTTGTGGAAGGTGGGAGAGTCGCACACTCTCAGTGTAGGCCCGGTGTTGAGGAACTCTGTGAGATCTATCTCCGGGGTGGTGAGGTATTGGGTGCCCTCTACTGGGGTGGGGGAGGGGGGCTGCTGGGGGGCCACCAGCCTGGGCTCCTGGTTGTACGAGATTCCCAGCGCCTTCCTCACTCCTTCTATGGTCACTATGGAGCTGGGGGTCACCTGGACACCACATCTCTTTTCTTGGAGATATCTACTCTTAGAGACTTAAGGAATATTAAATTAATAAATACACGCCCACACATGCCAATAACAAAAGTTTTTAATTATTTTGTATAAAGATTATTTAGAGATTGTACATAAGAGTATTAGCTTGTTGAAGAGCAGTATAATTGCTCAAAAGCTTGCAAATTCAAAATAAAAAAAAAACTTTTTACCTGATTTTTACTTTTCCTTTTTTCAAATATTACTTTATGCTTTTACTTTGTGCTTTATGCACAATTTGTATTATATATATACAGTTACGAGCGTCATGCGTTCTTCATCTCTTAATCATTTTTCACCTCTGTCACCGTTTGCTTTTTTTTTGGAATGGCGCCCTCCTATTGGTTGGCTACGATCACGCCACCTTTGCCCCCCATCATGCCCCCCTCCCCCCCCACTCGCTATTTCGTCATTGTACTTATTGTGTTGGAGCGGGTCGCTCCCTAAATAAATGCATATCTCTATATATATAAAAGTCAATTCCTGTCTGTCTGTCTGTTTCGCGATAAACTCAAAAACTACTGAACCAATTGGTACCAAAATTTACATACATAGGTAAAAGAATACGGGGAAGACGATAGGCTATTTTAAAAAATATATAAATCAATTATTAAAACTATATATTCAAATTATTCAACTTAGCTCACGAGCAGCGCCCTCTAAGAACACTCAGGCGGGCGACGGCGGCGCGCGACGATTGGCTGCCGGCGCAGCACGTGACTTCCCTGCCCGCCGCAGCCCCACCCCCCCCTCCCCCCCCCCCCCCCCCCCCCCGCCGAGTAAATGAGATCTCCCGGGTGAAGGCCGGTTGAGCTCACGGGCAGCGCCCTCTAGAACGCGTGACGATTTTGACGGCGCGGGGCGCTCCCGGTTGGACAGTTGCGCGGGGGCAGAGTGACCTCGCGGGTGCCCTCCGGGAACTACGTCCATCTTCCATATGTAATATACATTTAATCGTGTAAACCCGGGCGTTGCCCGGGTCATTCGTCTACAAATTCGCAGTAGTTCACTAATTCAAACCAAAATTTCCATACATAGGTAAAAGAATACTGGGAAGACGATAGACTATTTAAAAAATTTTGCTGCATCATGTTTGATTATCAGATACAAAATTATATCGGGAAAAATTCCAAAAAGCAGAGACCACGGGCGAAACAGGGTACATTTAATAGGGTTAAAACCCGGGCGTTGCCCGGGTCATTCGGCTAGTATTAGATAATAATCAAATGGAATCCTCTCTTTCTTTTTCCCAGTAAGAGACGCCTACGGAAGCCAACAGTACATAGACAGATAAAGCACATAGGCTATAGTTATTAACTAACATATGCAATTATTTAAGGCGCCAATTTATAATTGTAACAAATAGTATTTGAATCAAAACATTCAATCGGGTAAAACACGGGCGTTGCCCGGGTCATTCGGCTAGTAGATTAGAAACACAAGGTAATAAAGGCCCTAATCCAAATGAATAGTGTGTGACATTTCGGTAACAACATTGTTACCATCATTCAGTACTTTAGTCTGATGATGGTAACAAAGCTGTTACACACACACAGTATTTATTTGGATTTGGGCTTATTACCTTGTGTTTCAAATATTTCTTTAATGAAGCTTTTAGGACTAGCTGTTGTTCTAGAGTAAGCCTGACATTTCTGTATAAGACTATAAAATGTTTTAGTAAAGGTTTTGTTGTTGTTATTTCTGTGGAACATCTCTATACTATATTATGTAAAAATCAAACTTTCGTGCACTCTTCAAAGGACCAATATGCATTTGCGTGATATTTAGTGAAGGTAAAAGTTGTGTGGGATTAGTGTTTTTTATATTATTATCCCTAGTACATGCCATGATAATCACTGCTTTTACTGCAAGTGGACCACATATTCTACACATTTAGAAATCATTAATTAAAAAGGCATATATTGCATCAAAATATCATTTATTTTACCAATATTTCAGTTGGCTGAACGCCAACCTTTATCAAGGTATTATAACATTTTAATAGCAAAATAAAACGGAGATTGAAGAGGAGTATCTTGTGTGAATTTTACTTTACAAAACTCCTCCTTAATCTCTGTTTTATTTTAACTCTAAGAGTTTATTTTAGTCGATAACATATTAATGTTATATTATTACAACAATAAACACATAATACCTTGATAAAAGTTGGCGTTCAGCCAACTCAAATATTGGTAAAATAAATGATATTTTAATCCAATATATGCCTTTTTAATTGAGGATTTATTTATGGATTGCTCTATTTTCAAAATTTAGAAATCAGTTTTGTACTTCCAAACTAGACTTAACAACAAACCACCATTGAAGAAAGTAAATACCTCTGAGGAAATGGAGACTAGCTTCTGGCTGACTTGAGTGGCTGTACACACACAGAGAGAGGGTCAGCAAGCTGTGTGGGGAGTCCTGCTGCAGTCTGGACTCACCCAGCTCTGTCTCGGACTCTGTAGGTCCAGTGATGTGGGATAGATGGGTGGGGGGCTCCGCACTGAGCCGCTGGTGCTGGATGCGAGCCAGGTCTGTCAGTAGCCGGCCTGTGTGGTCCAGTCTGTCCTGGAGCTCCCGGTGTCTCGGGGAGAGAGGGCCATCATCCCGGCCTCCATCTTCTGGAGCAGTCACACACTCTGTCTATCTACACTCCATGTCTATCTACGCTCATGGACAAAACTGTGGAAAGGCTTCAATGTCACCAGTCATCTATTTTTTTTTTAAGGAGACAGGCAATTTTGTTCACACTTGATTATCTCATGTGTCCTCAATAAAGATCACCATGTATCTTTCAGAGAATGAGCATTATATGTATTTTTATTGCTAATTTTCTTCTAAAATATATATATAATAATATTTATTTCTACATCCTTTATCCTGCAATGAAATGTCTGTAATGTTTCTGTAACAATACTGTTACTGAAATGTCGCAAACATTTCATTTATTTGGATTTGGTCTTGATACCTTATATTATCTATACTAATATACATAATTATAATGCGTTTTTATAGTTTTATACATGAATGAGGGTTGAGATTGTCTAAAGTCCGAATATAAAGTCTTAGGAGTTATTGAATTTGTTTATTCACCCAATTATTCAGTAGAAGCCACCGGATTCATTAAATGTTATCTATTCTTACCAAAGCTTAAAAAATAAGTGTTATCTTTGCTGAATACCCATTTTTCTATTTATTTTGTTTGCCTCCGTTTACACCAGAGCATCATCCAATCTGTAGTGAGAGGTAGAAACACAAGAGTAACTTACTCTCCAACATGGAGAGGTCGATGTCATGGAAAGGATCGGCTGGAGGTTCAGCTTTCTCTGCCATCAGCTTCCTGAACTTCTCCTCATCTTCTTTCATCTGCTTCCTCTGTGACAGCAAGGGTGACATGTTACGTACAGTGGAGGGAGGATACAACATGTGGTTGCTTATACAAATTCTCACATTCTCTTTTAAATATATAACAATTCTTTACACAAGGTAATATGACCAAATCCAAAATTAAAAAAAATGAAGTGTGTGATGTTTCGGTACTGTAAAACTTCTGAATTCAATACTTTTTGTCTGATGATGGTAACAAGACTGTTAGCAAAATGTCACACACTATTTATTTACTTGAATTTGTTCTTATTTACCTTGTGTTTGTAATCTATAATCCAAATTGTGCCTTATCACAATAGAATTCTTAAAGAATATTTGACCAATATCACTACTATGGGCCTCGCAATGCACATCTTTTTTGAAAGCTGAAAAAAAAAAGTGAGCTTCGATTGAAAAATGGCTTTTTGACTATTTTTAAACACCAAAATAAGACAAAAATAAAAGGCAGATTTTAGGTACAATTTTTTAAAATATATATATAAGCTCTATTTACATATTTACTTTTTGCTTCACTTTAGTGTTTGAAAAAGCCTGTTGAAGAGCTATACAGTAGCACTACCTCCCTGTAAATTGAAAATGAAAACTGTCCTTTGTAGAGAGGTGTCCTCTAGCATAAGTATCCTCTCACGGAGGTTCAACTGTATATTGATATGGCTAGTTGTTAAAGGGAGAGGTTACTCACCTCCTCCATGATCTTGGCAGTCTTGCTGTGCTCCCCACTGGTGAGGACATCCAGTAGATTGTCTACCATGTCCACCATGTAGTCGCAGTTGTTGGCAAAGTTCAGGATGCTACCACACCACAGTTACATACAGTCACCACAGTTACATAAAACCAGGATGCTACCACACCACAGTTACATACAGTCACCACAGTTACATACAACCAGGATGCTACCACACCACAGTTACATACAGTCACCACAGTTACATAAAACCAGGATGCTACCACACCACAGTTACATACAGTCACCACAGTTACATAAAACCAGGATGCTACCACACCACAGTTACATACAGTCACCACAGTTACATAAAACCAGGATGCTACCACATCACAGTTACATACAGTCACCACAGTTACATAAAACCAGGATGCTGCCACACCACAGTTACATACAACCAGGATGCTACCACACCACAGTTACATACAGTCACCACAGTTACATACAACCAGGATGCTACCACACCACAGTTACATACAACCAGGATGCTACCACACCACAGTTACATACAACCAGGATGCTACCACACCACAGTTACATACAACCAGGATGCTACCACACCACAGTTACATACAACCAGGATGCTACCATAGTTACATACAACCAGGATGCTACCACACCACAGTTACATACAGTCACCACAGTTACATACAACCAGGATGCTACCATACCACAGTTACATACAGTCACCACAGTTACATACAACCAGGATGCTACCATACCACAGTTACATACAACCAGGATGCTACCACACCACAGTTACATACAACCAGGATGCTACCACACCACAGTTACATACAACCAGGATGCTACCATACCACAGTTACATACAACCAGGATGCTACCACACCACAGTTACATACAACCAGGATGCTACCACACCACAGTTACATACAACCAGGATGCTACCATAGTTACATACAACCAGGATGCTACCACACCACAGTTACATACAACCAGGATGCTACCACACCACAGTTACATACAACCAGGATGCTACCATAGTTACATACAACCAGGATGCTACCACACCACAGTTACATACAACCAGGATGCTACCACAGTTACATACAACCAGGATGCTACCACACCACAGTTACATACAACCAGGATGCTACCACACCACAGTTACATACAACCAGGATGCTACCACACCACAGTTACATACAACCAGGATGCTACCATAGTTACATACAACCAGGATGCTACCACACCACAGTTACATACAACCAGGATGCTACCACACCACAGTTACATACAACCAGGATGCTACCATAGTTACATACAACCAGGATGCTACCACACCACAGTTACATACAACCAGGATGCTACCACACCACAGTTACATACAACCAGGATGCTACCATAGTTACATACAACCAGGATGCTACCACACCACAGTTACATACAACCAGGATGCTACCACACCACAGTTACATACAACCAGGATGCTACCATAGTTACATACAACCAGGATGCTACCACACCACAGTTACATACAACCAGGATGCTACCACACCACAGTTACATACAACCAGGATGCTACCACACCACAGTTACATACAACCAGGATGCTACCACACCACAGTTACATACAACCAGGATGCTACCACACCACAGTTACATATAACCAGGATGCTACCACACCACAGTTACATACAACCAGGATGCTACCACACCACAGTTACATACAACCAGGATGCTACCACACCACAGTTACATACAACCAGGATGCTACCACACCACAGTTACATACAACCAGGATGCTACCACACCACAGTTACATACAACCAGGATGCTACCACACCACAGTTACATACACCCAACATGTTGATTGAGTCAGTACCTATCTGCATACTGCACTCCCACATCATCCCCGTACGTGGACAGTATCAGGTCTGACTCCTCCTTGGTGAGGTTGGAGAACATGGAGTCGTAGTAGGGCGCGTAGGAGCTGAAGGGGCCGTAGCTCAGGTAGCTCACTGTACACACACAATGTTACCTTTGTTGTGATGTCACTCATTCATAACTCACACACACCTCATCTACACATGGACAATGAACTTATGGAATTCGTGTAATCTTTACACATGGGGATAAGAAACAACACATGGACAAAACTTAAGGAAGTTGTAGAGAAGCTTTCAAACATCTCCACCCTTCAACAGGAGTAAAAATGAGTGCTCAGTTGAAAGTTCAGCTAAATAAAAAAAACTTTACAAGAAACTCTTTACCTCACAATTTTGTACCTTTGATAATATAGTGCTCCAGGCGATTTCTAACTTATGATAAAAACTGTCCGTTGTAGAGAGGTGTCCTCTCTCGTGGAGTCTACTGTAATATAAATTAGGGTACTTCACCCCGACCAGGTAGGGAGGTGTTCTCACCAGGTTTGGCCACATTCTTGGGGTCCTCCTTGAAGCCCAGGATGTTGGCAGAGCCCTGAGCCAGGCGGCCAGTGAGGGCCTCCAGACTGGGGACCGGGATGTCGGGGGTCGCGTTGGAGGGGTGCAGGATGGCCAGGGTGGTGGCCCCCACATGGTCCTGCCGCAGGAACCCCAGCCTGGACCCCGGCCTCTCCAGGCTCAGCCGGTGCGCGGCCTCACGGGCGGCCTGTCTGGCCTGTGTCAGCACTTTCTGGGCCTCGTCATCCCCGCTGTCATCTCCTCCGTCTCCCCTGCACCCACATGTAGGATTGAATTCAAAGTTGATAGAATGGAGAGACCATATTCTACATGGAATAAAAACTCCTTATAATGAAATTGAAGGCAGAAAGATTTTTTTTTCTGCTGTAAAAAAGATTTTTTACATATGCTAATGGGATAACTAAAAATTTATCCTATTTATAAATGAAATGGTTCCCACTAAAACTGAATAAATCATTGACGAATCACTCATATAGATAATGTGTTAGCTGAAAATATAACTTAACCAAAGCAAGCTCATAGATAAATAGCATCTATGTCCTATACTCAACTAAATTTTGGTGCCTCAAAATGATGATGTTCATTCATGAATCTTCTTCTTCTTCTTTCTTATCTCCACTCAATCACACTAAGGTATCAAGCTTGTAAAGCTTGAGATTTTTGATGGTGTCTGCCGGGGAAGAGTAGAGCTCATCAATGGATGAGTCAATACAGTCATTCATGAATGAATCGTCACTACTATTAATTTATAAGAGTAATAATAATCATAAGACACACAATATCATTGTACATAATTAACACTTTTAAAACCACTAGTATTAAAACGATAACTTCTTGAAAAAAAAAAAGGAGGATCACAATTTGGATGAGCTAAAATTCAAGCCTAAATACAACAGGCAAAGAACTTATGCCATTAGGATATGGTCTTGCATAAATGAATGGTGCAGTGTAAGAAATAAATTGTAGGATATGGTCTTGCATAAATGAATGGTGCAGTGTAAGAAATAAATTGTAGGATATGGTCTTGCATAAATGAATGGTGCAGTGTAAGAAATACATTGTAGGATATGGTCATTTAATACTTATATGTAAATCAAATGTCTGTGGTTGTTTCTTATCTCCTTGTGTAAAGATCACACAAACTCCATGTTGATGGCTTTGTGTGGTTGTTTCTTATCCCCTTGTGTAAAGATCACACAAACTCCATGTTGATGGCTTTGTGTGGTTGTTTCTTATCCCCTTGTGTAAAGATCACACAAACTCCATGTTGATGGCTTTGTGTGGTTGTTTCTTATCCCCTTGTGTAAAGATCACACAAACTCCATGTTGATGGCTTTGTGTGGTTGTTTCTTATCCCCTTGTGTAAAGATCACACAAACTCCATGTTGATGGCTTTGTGTGGTTGTTTCTTATCCCCTTGTGTAAAGATCACACAAACTCCATGTTGATGGCTTTGTGTGGTTGTTTCTTATCCCCTTGTGTAAAGATCACACAAACTCCATGTTGATGGCTTTGTGTGGTTGTTTCTTATCCCCTTGTGTAAAGATCACACAAACTCCATGTTGATGGCTTTGTGTGGTTGTTTCTTATCCCCTTGTGTAAAGATCACACAAACTCCATGTTGATGGCTTTGTGTGGTTGTTTCTTATCCCCTTGTGTAAAGATCACACAAACTCCATGTTGATGGCTTTGTGTGGTTGTTTCTTATCCCCTTGTGCAAAGATTAAACAAACTCCATGTTGATGGCTTTGTGTGATTGTTTCTTATCCCCTTGTGTAAAGATTACACAAATTCCATGAGTCCATGCTCCTCGAGCTGTTTGATGATAAGCAGTAGCCTCTCCCAATGGTCCTGTTTAATGTAAGCCAGAATGTCTAGTAGGATTTTGTGTAGCATTGGCTAATTGGAAGTCAAAATAAAAATGAATTTGGGTGTTCCTCTCTTCCTCTCCCCTAAACTCCATTCAACACAATCTAGCTCACTTACACAATGCCCTTAGGCTCCATATTCCCAGAGTGTAATCCAATAGTTGGGGAACAACACCTACCCGGCTCCCCTACGGTGGTCCTCTTCAGAGGCTGGGTTGGAGTTGTCTGGAGCCTCTGGACCCTCCAGTCCCATCTCCTCAAGGGTGAGGTCCGCCATGCAGGGGAGCTGTCTGCGCATGGACTGCAGCTGCTCCTGGAATACCACACCACACATCCAGTAAACTCACTTCTTACAGGAGTCTGTTGTTAGAGATGGTCTGAAAACATGGCTAAACCCTGGAGGTGATCTCTTGTCAAAGACTCTGTCAGGCCAAGTCGTGGGAAATCTTTCAACCAAAACTGTCTCTGATGAGATACTGGGTTAACCTGTGTTTTTAGACTATGGTCTCTCATGGGAGAATTCTACTGTACAGTTAAACCTCTTTTGAGAGACCACCAATAGGAAAGACCATCCATGGGAGATTTTACATTAGCACAAATGATAAAGCACAATTTGGATTATAGATTATAATTAAAGAAAATAAGACCTAATCCAAATAATTTATTTATTACACACTACACACTAATAAATTATTTGGATTAGGTCTTATTTTCTTTTATTACATTAGCACAAGTATCTATACAGTGCCAGACCGACACATCAATAAAATTGTACCTCAGAAATGTCACACACAGCACTTCGGGCATCTTCCTATAAATCATCCAGCTTGGACACCTTCGTTCTAGTTGAAACACATCTAGTGAGGGATGGATGATAAGATACAATTTGGAACGCTTCACGATTTTACGTGTCATTCTTGCGCAGGAGCCATGCTAATCTTTTCTGTATCATTCCAATTGTAGCATATGTACAGCCGAATAAGCATGTAGCAAATGGATCATAATAAGAATCTTTTTTTTTTTTAATTAGCCCTAGTACACGTGGTACAGGCCATGATAATCATGGTGGGTAGTTAGCAACTGCTTTTACTGTAAGCGCACCACATGTCTACACATGTGAAAAGCAGTTCGACTTTGCACTTACAAATGTGCCAGAGCCCCGTATATATAAGAATCATAAAGTAACAAGGCCAAACAAGTTATTGTGATGTTTCAGTAACAGTGTTGTTAAACCATCACCCTATCATTGACTTATCTGGTCGTGTTACCTTGAGAGTCTATTGAGGGAATGTATGATAACACTGTTTCTCAATAAGGAGATAAAATGTGAATGCCTAGAAATCTAAGAATCAGAGCATGTTAACTTTAAGAAAAAAAAAAAGAAAGATAAACTGAACCCAAAATCAATGAAAACTCATCTCCTTTTTCTTCTTTCTTATCTCCACTCAAGGTATCAAGCTTGTAGAGCTTGAGATGGTGTCTGCTGGAGATGAGTAGAGCTCATTAAAAGAGATTTGACAACCATCATGATTGGGTGAAGTAGAATGTGTCTGTCTTTGTCATTAAGACTGGGAGCACTACTCAGTAGTATGCCTACTTAGCTCCAATATGAAATGGCCGCCTCTGTCATGAGAAACAGATGCTATGTGCAGTCACTCCTAACATGAAGTACAGACTCATCCTGTATCCCTGGATCAGGTGCCCAGGTTTTTTAGTGACCTTGTTACTGCTCCCCTTGGAGCAGTATGGAAATGTAAATAATGAAAAACTGAATATAAACAATAAAGAGTAGCATCAACAATATTAATTCTTTGCTTAAAATTAACCAATCAACCTATTCCAATCAGTTCCCGAACAAAATAATGGCACATCTATGATGCTAATATGGAAAAGAGTTTACACATCAGTTTTTTTTTGCTTATCCCTAGTACACATGGTACGGGCCATGATAATCATGGTGGGTAGAAGAAGGCGACTGCTTTTACTGTAAGTGCACCACATGTCTACACACGTGAAAAGTAGTTTGACTTTGCACTTACAAATAAATGTGTCAGAGCCCCATCTGGTTACTTGCACTCGCTGGTGGAGTTGGACTTTTGCAAGAATAAGGGGGACATTGGAGCATACACATCAGTTTATTACAAGAGGGTAAAAACTGTGAATAGGGATTGAATAAGCAAATGCGGTGCTTTAGTTCAGGGAGAACCCTGCCATGCTTTTAATGTGTGTGGTTAAAGTAAAAGTTACCTTGCTGAGCAGCCTGGAACTGAAGTGCAGGAGTTTCTTTGCTGCCTTGAAGTAGACGGTGTCAGGGCGGTTGTATGTCATAGCATTCTCACACATCAACTTGACATCACTCTACACACATCACCGTAGGTACTGTACAGGTACTGTTGGACATGTTTGAAGGAGTCTATGGAATATCAGGGACATTTATATCTTGGTCTGGGGTTTATGGAATTCAGTTGGATACAGAGTGATGCAAATATGTATGTATATATGCAAAATTTTAAATGATAATGCTATTGCTTTCTTTGTAACATATATATGGTGCTCTGCTATCTAAATTACTAATGTGAGTGGTCAGGAATTGTTTTTCTAAAACAATTGGCTCTCATTATGTGTCTGGAGTAGGTCAGTCTTTGTTTGTATATTTAGGATTCTAGGGGGATTCACTGCTAGTAGACATTTTTCTATGATATTTCAATACTTGAGATGGTGTTGAATTAAAGGAGGTATATAGTTTGAAGGGAAAGGGTTGGGATTTGACAAAAATGGGTTGAATTAGAGTCGGCTATAGAGATTCTACTGTAAGTGTTTCTACACTACCAATATCTACTGTCTATATCCAGGACACATTTTGGCTTGCATTAGATGCATTAAACAGGACCTTTGGGAGAGGCCGCTGCTTATCATAAAACAGCTCGAGGAGCATGAACTCATGGAATTCGTGTAATCTTTACACAAGGGGATAAGAAACAACAACTGTCTATATTCACATGTGTAGACATGTGGTACACTTACAGTAAAAGCAGTTGCCAACTTCTACCCACCATGATTATCATGGCCTATACCATGAGTGCTAGAAATAAAAAATAAAAAACTGTCTAAATTGAGAAGTAGACATATGCCACTATAATACTCCACTGATGGAAATTGGGCCAGGGAGATATTGATCTAAACAAAGGTCATCTCTCCAGTCAAAATATAATCTAAAACTAAGCTTCATCTATTTAATTTGCCAAGGCTTGGTATTGTGGCTTTGTGTGTTACCTACCCAAGTCCTCTAGTTTGTGGAGATGGTCAATAGATGGTACTTAATTTTAGCGTCTATTTTGACAAGAGAGGGGGCCTTTAATTGAATAAAATACAGGTACAATGCGCTACATACATGTGGTATGGGGGACCCACCTTGAACTCAGTGATGTTGAAGTACTCCATGTTGTCTATCTTCTTGCGGATGGTGCTGAGGTCCATGGGATGAGAGATGATACTGGAGTAGCCTGGAGCTATGACATCACTGACTGGCCAGGCGAAGAACTGCTGGTTGTCCTTCCTGTGTCACCCCACACTCCAGTTTGACAAATGTTGTGTCCAATGAAGAGCCTCAGATGTCTCTACATCTCTATCACAGCAGTCACTATATCCTCTATCTTGGGTGTGTGAAACTGCTGTTCTGGGTCCATGGTGGTGTATGGGAGGGGGAGGAGAAACCCGACCACACCTCTCTACGGTCCCCCCTGGACCCTTGGAATATTCCACCAAATTCTGGTCCAAGATGACTAACGTGGCAATGGCACACATTTTCCAATGAAGAACAAAACCAATATCTCTAGTTATAAAAATACTCTATGTATAAACACAAGGAATTAAGACTAAATCCAAATAAATAAATAGTTTGTGACGTTTCGGTAACAACGCTGCTACCAAAACATCACACACTATTCAAACACCTTGTGTTTATAATCGATAATCCAAATTGTACCTTATCATTCATTACTCTATGAATAATAGCTTACCAGCATTTTATTTAAAATATTTTATGTTTTTACAGCAAAAAAAATTCAATACATTATATGAAAACTAGGTGTCTCTAGGTGGACGCTTATCAGTTTGCCAAAGTTGGTGTTGTGGCTTTGTTACCGACCCGAGGCCGCTAGTTGCAGCGACGGTCAATAGATGGCGTCAGATTCTGACGTTTATTTTGACGGGAGAGGCGACCATTGCTTCTATTATATGAAAGTTAAATGCAAGTTTTTGAGTAGGAGAATTCTTCTATGTGAGGGTATTTAAAAACAGTAAGATAATATATAGATAGAGTCTTCTATGAGAGACTTTGGTCTAAAAAAAACATGGCTAAAGTCGGTCTCTCCTGGAGTTGGTCTCTTATAAGAGACTCTGTCATGTCAAGTCAAGTCATAAAGAGTCTTTCAACTGAAACAGTTTCTGGTGAAGAACTACCTCCAGGAGAGACCCAGTTAGCTATGTTTTTAGGCTATGGTCTCACATGGGAAACTCACTGTATCATGTCTTAAAGCATGAGACTACACAAGAGGTACAATCTTCACACATAACTCTAAATCTACTTTTAGTGAGATTTCTTAACTCCGCCTTTGCCGGTCCCAAGCCCAGATGAAAAAAGGAGGAGGGGGAGCAGTAACAATCTCACTAAAAAACCTGGGCTCAGCTGGCCCGGCTGATAGTACCCTGTAAGGGCTCCTAATCTAGGGATACAGGATGAGCAGCATTTGTACTCCATGTACTGCACATGGCGTCTGTTCCTCATGTCAGAGGCGGCCATTTCTTTTGGAGCTAAGTCGGCCTGCCACTGAGTAGTGCTCCCAGTCTAAATGACAAAGGCAGATGCATTATACTTCACCCAGTCATGATGGTTGTCACACAGACACCATCAAGGGTCACAACTTGATACCCTAATATGATTGAGTGGAGATAAGGAAGAAGAAGAAGAGAGATTACTAGTTGGTTAAGATTTCCAGTCCCCTGCTAATTGTCTTCCCATTGTCTAATTGTCTTCCCATTGTCTATTCTCATGTTTAAGACATGACTTGAGATATATATTCGAAACTATTAAAGACGAGTATGATTCTTTTTTTAAATAAATACTTTCTACTTCCCTTACTGCAATGGAAAAATTAATGGGAGGGTCTGGCTCATCAGTGGTGAACCTTCCCAGCGGTTTTGCCAGTTTAATCTACCATATCGCTGTTATATTGCATTTTTCGATGTTCCTTTCACCACTGATGAGCCAGGCCCTCCCATTAATTTTTCCACTGCAGTAAGGGCAGTATAAATTGTTAATTAAAAAAAAAAAAAGAATCATACGCATCTTCAATAGTTTCAAATTTTGATAACAGATGGCACGCTAATGCATCATAATATAATTGAGATAAATATATACAAAACACTGCCAGCAGGCTCTCCCAAGGAAAAATTAATTCACAATAGCAATTGAATCATTAAAAAAAAAAAAATGAAAGTGTGAGAATGTGAAAAAAGTAAATAGGATCAAACCAAACTCACTTCTCAACATTCTTGAGAAGGTAGCACAGGGTAAGCTGTAAAGGAGACTTGGCTGCCCTCTTGCGCAAGGTGCAGCTGCGCGGGTCTCGCATCCGTTGTGGCGGAGGTTCCTCCAGGTGCTGCATCTTGGGGGGAGGTTCAAGATCCAAGTCATCCAGCTCCTCTGCCTTCCTCTTCTCCTGCGGCAACAGTACTGGGTAAATATATATATATATATATTTTTTGCTTATCCCTAGTACATGTGGTACAGGCCATGATAATCATGGTGGGTAAAAGTAGGCAACTGTTTTTACTGTAAGTGCACCACATGTCTACACATGTGAAAAGCAGTTCGACTTTGCACTTACAAATGTGCCATAGCCCTGTTTGGTTACTTGCACTCGCTGGTGGGGTTGGACTTTTGCAAGAATCGGGAGCCATTGGAGCATTTTTTTTTTTTTTAATAAGAAAAAAGTGCCCAAAGCGGGAATCGAACCCGGGTCGTAGCGATCTAAAACCAACAGTTTAGACCATCCTTCCACTGACCGGGTAAATATGGACAGTACTGAGTAAATATGGTAGCATGCCCCAACTGTGTTTAGAAACTACACTTGGAATGTTTGCTTTTTTTTTTTTATAATAAAACACTGTAATTTCTAATGCCCTTATTTGTTTGTGTGGGGGATATTAAGGTAATCCCTTTTAAACATATAAATATATACAGTATAACCTTTCTATAAAGAATACCTTATTGCAGAGCCAAAGTGTCCTTTAGGGAGAGGTGTCTTCTTAACAGAGAGTTGCTAAATAGTTAAAATGATTAATTTTGCAAATGAAAACTGTCCTTTGTGTGAGTGTCCTTTCTCACATGGAGGTAACTCTAGTGTATATTTACATATTATCCCTAATATGTGGTACAGGCCATGATATTCACGGTGGGTGGTAGTTAGCGACTTCTTTTAATTGAAGTACACCACATGGCTATACGCATATAGAAAGCAGTTTGACTTTTGCACTTACAAGTGTGCCAGAGCCTCATTTGGTTACTTGCACTCACTGACGGGGTTGGACTTTTGCAAGAATTAGGGGCCATTGGAGCAATTTTTACTCAGAAAAAAAAAAAAAAAGTCCCCAATGCAGGATCCAATCCTGGACCATAGCTGTAGAAATTTGACAGTTTATACCACACATCCACTGACCCCCATATAGTTCCCACAAGGCAATAATTCAAAGTTAACAGAAAACAAAGTCACCAGATGGGGATCTTACGGGGAGGTTTATAGGTTGTAAAAACTCCGCCTTTGCCGGTCCCAAGCCCGGATGAAAAAGGAGGAGGGGGAGCAGTAACAAGCTCACTAAAAAACCTGGGCTCAGCTGGCCCGGCTGATAGTACCCTGTAAGGGCTCCTAATCCAGGGATACAGGATAAGCAGCGTTTGTACTCCATGTTAGGAGCAGCTGCACATGGCGTCTGTTCCTCATGTCAGAGGCGGTCATTTCTTTTGGAGCTAAGTCGGCCTGCCACTGAGTAGTGCTCCCAGTCTTAATGACAAAGTCAGAGGCATTCTACTTCACCCAGTCATGATGGTTGTCAAATACCATCAAGGGTCACAACTTGATACCCTAATGATTGAGTGGAGATAAGAAAGAAGAAGAAGAAGATAGGTTGTAATAATGAAGACCTAAGTACCTTCTTGTCATGGTGCTCTTTGTGGTGGTGGTGATGGTGCTTGTGTTTACGGTCGTAGGACTTCTTCTTTTTCTTCTTCTTGGCCTTCTTGGTGGAGCTGGGGTGTTCCGGGGAAGGGGCGGGAGGCTGGGACTCCTCCGCTGCCAGTCCGGGAGACGGCACGTTGGCCACCTTCAACACCAGTTTCAGGGGCTTCTCCCTGGGTGGCTCGCTGCTGCCACCTGCTGTCACACACTGCCTTGAAAAACCACATCTCTGCCTTGAAAAACCACATATCTGCCTTGAAGAACCACATCTCTGCCTTGAAGAAACCAAATCTCTGCCTTGAACCACATCTCTGCCTTGAAAAACCACATCTCTTCCTTGAAGAACCACATCTCTGCCTTGAAGAAACCACATCTCTGCCTTGAACCACATCTCTGCCTTGAAGAACCACATCTCTGCCTTGAAGAAACCACATCTCTGCCTTGAAAAACCACATCTCTTCCTTGAAGAACCACATCTCTTCCTTGAAGAACCACCTCTCTGCCTTGAAAAACCACCTCTCTGCCTTGTAGAACCACATCTCTGCCCCTTGAAGAACCACATCTATGCCTTGTAGAACCACATCTCTGCCCCTTGAAGAACCACATCTATGCCTTGTAAAACCACATCTCTGCCTTGAAGAACCACATCTCTGCCTTGAAGAACCACATCTCTTCCTTGAATAACCACATCTCTGCCCCTTGAGAAACCCCATCTCTGCCCCTTGAGAGGAAAATCACATATATTTCTTATTATTCTTATCCCTAGTACACTTAGTACAAGCCATGATAATTCATGCTGAGTAGAAGTTGGAGACTACTTTTACTGTAAGTGTACCACATATCTACACATGTGAAAATCAGTTTGACTTTTGCACTTACAAGTATGCTATAATCCCGTTAGGTAACTTGCACTCACTGGTGAGGTTGAACATTTGCAAGAATTGGAGGACATTGGAACATTTCTTTTTAATCAGAAAAAAAGTGCCTAATGCAGGATTCAATCCTGGGTCATAGCGGTCAAAAACCCCTGTCCATAGAACACATCTACAATACATACAATAGTTGAGCAGTCTGGTAGACTAAACTGGAGAAATTACTGGATGGGTTCAACACTGATGAGCCAGGCCCCTCCCAATGGTTTTCCAACATAGTAAGGACAGTAGGCAGTTATTTTATTTGGTAAAGAAGAATAAAGATCACTTCCTTAATAATGATCATAGCTTCTGATTGAATTAAAGTTAGTTAGATGGATGTTAGTTATGAATTGATCCATTAGGACTTTTTATTTTTCAGAATGTTTCATAATAAACTTTTAGGGAATGGATAAAATTGCATTAATACATTTTTGAACAAAGGAAAAATGCTATTTTAATCGTAAGTGAATAAATACAATGGGAAGGAAACTAATAAAGTTAAATGATAAAGCACAATTTGGATAATAGATACAAGAAAATAAGACCTAATCCAAATAATTTAATAGTGTGTGACGTTTCGGTAACAGCATTGTTACCATCATCAGACAAAAGTTTACTCTTTTATCTGATGACTTGTAACTTCCTTTATAATTTCTTTTCTTATAGTCAGCCTCCACTGATGTTAGAAATCAAGTACAGTGAAAAGTTGGACCAATGAAAAATTACTGAGGTCAGGGTACAACTTAGCACATAGGCTTTCATTTTTTGAAGAGGGTTATAAAACAAAACATTTGTTCATGTTAGAATTAGCTATCGTTCATTCGTACAGAACAATGAGTCTCGCAACAAGAGGAATACTAAATATCGCTGGTGACAGTGTGCTGTCAAACCAAAGAACTGCTCAATTCCAAATTTGCATATGTCAGGGATATATTTACATAGGTCAGGACATTACTGTTAACACATTATATAGCTTTTAGAGAAATAGACGGAACAATGGAAAAGGTACATTTTGGATTATAGATAAAAATCACAGGGTAGCATGACCAAATACAGCCATGGACAAAACTTAGTGAAAAGTCTTTGAGGTGGCCAGTCGTTAATTTTTTTTAAGAAGACTGAGGCAATTTTGTTCACACTTTATTATCTTGTGTGTCTTCAATAAAGGTTACTGTAATATCTTTCAGAGTTATTGTCTGAATCTTGATACTAAAAGGTACAACTTCCTTAAGTTTTGTCCATGAGTGAAAATTTTTTCACTGAATGGAATATGACTATCAAAGTGCCTTGCTGTTAATTGATGGGGATTTAGGTTTGTAGATGGCTGATTGTAATAATGAGAGAATTCACTGAAATATGCAATTTCTCTCAGGGTGGCAAATTCTAAAACCCAAATTGTCTTCCCCCCCCAATATTCTTTTTATTAATTGGATGACATAGATAAATTGTTTGGTCCAGTAAAATATCTTACAGTTCAACTTCTTCAACAACCCAGAATTCTCAATAGAATTAAAGTCTGTGTTGAATTATAGTTGGTTAATTAAACAGATCATACTGTATAAGTTTTATGGCTTTTTTATTCCATGTACTTTCATGGAAAATTTTCACACAGAAAGAAAAAAAAACAATATACAGTTAAACCTGTCTATAGCGCCCCCTCTTGGGACTCACCAAAATAGGGTGCTATAGAGAGGGGGTGTTATAGACAGGTCACTTTTAATGTAAATCGCATCGTACTAAGTATTTAAAATCGGGTGCTATAGAGAGGAAGGCACTATTTAGAGGGGGCGCTATAGAGAGGAAGGCGCTATTTTGAGGGGGCGCTATAGACAGGTTTAACTGTATATATAATATATCTCCTCAAATTAGTTCTATAATTTTTATCTTTTTGAAATACAAAAGTATGTTCCTCTCTTTTCAAAGGAACTGCTGCAACTTCTGGTAGAAATTCCTTTTCAGACTATTCTCAAAATATTTGCTAAGTTTTGTACTAAAATGTCTGCTAATTCTGGTTTAAGCTATCAGCTACAAATTAAAGATAGTAATACCAAGTCAAATCATGAAGTCTTTTAATTGTAACAGTCTCTGATAAAAGACTACCTCCATGAAAGATCCAATTTAGATATGTTTTTTTAGGTGTTTTTTGACTCTGAAGGGAGACTCGACTGTTGACACAATTTTCATTAAAAAAAAACTGCCTTCATTTCATATTCATATTAAAAAATATATTGAATATATATGAGAATTATTATTTTTATAATGTTTAATTATATGATGGTGTGATATATTTATAGTTTCTATATGGCGGCCCTCTGGTTAGTTATTTTAAAAAATGTCTTGATAACTGATACCATATAGATTTTTAAAATAATGTATAGTGTATAAAATGAGTTAATTTAGAACATTTTGAAAAATCTAAATTTACAAAATATATAGTAAGTTATTACATATAATGAAAATACTCAAATAAATTGATTTAAAAATACTATTGTGATGACAGTTTTTATTATCTTGTCATACCTTCTTGGGCATAGTTTTCCCATTTGTCGCTTTTGTGATGTTTCTTATGTTTTTTGTTCCTCATTGTATTTAATAAATGCCGACAGGTAAGTAAATAATATAAATTTAAATTTCTATTTCAAGTAAAAATTATTTAAAAGATATACGATAGAGTAAAAGCCAAACAAACATTGGTGCTAAATTACATTTTTAAAGCGTCACAGAGTACATGAAAACAAATGATCGCAAGTCCTTAAGCGTTTATTTTTCCAGGAGAACACCTGGGTTCCTATATAAATAAATAGCTCTCAGACATTTATTTTCTTTTCACTTTATTGGTTTTGAATTCTCAAGACAAATGTAAAAGTTTAATAAAAATATTTAAAAAATGTATAACACTCTAAAAGTTTATGACAGCGATTTACATTTAGTGTTACAATCATTGTAAAGCTTAATAACGACATTTTACAATTTAATAAGATTTTAGTCTTTGGAAATTGATTAAAAATTAAAATTCATAAGTGATAAACCCTTAAGAGTGTTGTTTATGTTGTTCTTGTGTCTATTTGATCACGCAGAATGCAACTGAACTAAGTATTTATTTATTAACATCTATATGTTATAACCTGGTTATATATCTAAGAGTGTTTACCAGTCGAGTCGGCAGTGTTGCCGGATCAATCATAACATGTTTCCTTTAAACAAAAATAAAAAGGATTGCAGTTCTCCTAGTCTCTATAACGCAAAGGTTTTCTCACTGTTCTACCACTGCGGGTTCGCACACTAGGAGAAGTAGATGATTCTTCACCTTTCTTGGCAACGTTCTCCCTTGGATCATATGCTCTTCTGTTTTCAGAAGTGGGTCTTCCGTGATCTTTATGTTGTCATCCATGGCTGTCCCTGCTTGAGATCCAGGAATGCTTGGGCTTTGACTTGTTGGGGCAGAGTCTTCTACACTGAACTTTCTCGGTCTAAGGTGAGACCTGTTCCTGCGGTATTCAGAACCACTTGGTGTTTTCACCATATATGAGCGTGGAGTTTCATGCTTTGCGGTCACTGTTGCCGGAACCCATTTTCTATGCCTTTCCTGCAACATGATGTTGTCTCCTACTTCCAAAGGTCTCAAAATTCTCTTTGGACTTCCTGCATACTTTTGTTGATGGTCTCTCAATTTTTGATAATTCTTTGTTGTGTCAAACAGTGGTTTCAACTGTTGTCGGGTGTATGTCGAAAGAGTTCTCACAGATCTTCCCATAAGCATTTGGGTCGGAGATGGCAAGTCATACTTAGGTGTGTTGTTGAACTCCATCAAAGCCAGATTGGGATCTCTTCCTGACTTCACAGCTTTAATTATCAGTCCTTTGATGGTTTGAATTGTCCTCTCAACTTGTCCATTAGATCTTGGATATTTGGGACTGGAGGTTTGGTGTTTGAATTCATATTTCTGAGCAAAATTTTTTAATCCAGTAGAGTTAAAAGGGGGTCCATTATCCGAAACTAGAGTTCTTGGAATTCCATGAGTCCTGAAAATGGTTTTTCAACTGCATGATGGTTTCGGTTTCTCTTTTGCTTGATAATTTCCGGATTTCAACAAACTTTGAGTGGTAATCGACAACCAAGATGGAACTGGTTCCACTCACCTCCATGAAATCTACAGCAATTTTTTCCCATGGAAATTCAGGGATTTCATGAGCTATTCTTGACTCCTCAGGATTCTTTCTTGAATATTCCTGACATGTTCTGCACTTTTCCACTTCATTTTCTACTTGTGTTATCATGCCGGGCCAGTAAAATGCTGATCTTGCTTTTTCTTTGGAAGCTGCTATGCCCTGGTGTGATGAATGAACAACCTGCAGGATTTCTTTCCGAAGAGTCGATGGCACCATGATGCAATTTCCTTTGTAAACAATTCCGTCACTCACATGAATTTCATCTTGAAATTGCCAGTAGGGTTTTGCTTCATCACAGACCATAGTTTTATATTTCGGCCATCCATTCTTCGCATACTCTATTAGTTGTATCAAGGTGTGGTCCCCATGAGTTTCCTTTTGTAGTCTCTTTATTTTTTCATCTGTGGTAACCAGCAACATGTGCACTGATTCAGTTTGACCTTCTAAATAGCTTGTGTCCACCTCATCTTTTAATGGATCAGATGGTCAGCTACAAACATGTTTTTCCCTGGTGTAAACTTCAAAGATATTTGAAATCTCATGAGACGTAAGACCATTCTTTGCAGTCTTGGGGAAAGCTTTTCTAAAGGTTTCTTAACAATACTCAGGAGAGGTTTGTGGTCAGTTTCCACAATAACATCATTTCCCCAAATATAGTACTGGAAGCGTTCACATCCAAAGACTATAGCCAAAAGTTCTTTCTCTATCTGTGCGTATTTTCTTTGAGTTGCATTCAGGCTGAAGGACGCATACTCAATTGCTTGTCCCCCTTGCATGAGCACTGTACCAATACCATATTGGCTTGCATCAGATGAAATGGTGATTGGCTTGGTTGGGTCAAAAAATGTCAATATTGGAGCATTCGAAACCATATCCTTGAGTTTTTCAAAGCAATCATTTTCTTCGCCTCCAAATTTCCATTCACTCTTGTTGCTTATCAATTTCCTTAGAGGTGCAGTCTTGTCAGAAAGATTAGGAATGAATTTGCCAAGGTACGTTACCATACCTAAGAATCTTTGGACTTCAGTCTTGTTCTCAGGTCTTTTCAACTTTTGTATTGCCTCTGCTCTTGAAGCTTGAATGGCTATTCCATCTCGACTGATTATATGGCCTAAGAAATTTACCTTTTCGACAGCTATCTGCTGCTTCTTAGCATTGAGCTTGACATTATTTTCTTCCAACCTTCGAAGAACTGTTTCAAGGTTTCGGTTGTGCTCTTCCATTGTGCTTCCATAGATCAAGATGTCATCCATATAGCAAGCAGTTCCCTGGAGACCTGAAAGAATATTGTTTATGCATCGCTGGAATACCTCCGATGCACTGTTCAATCCATAGGGAAGTCGCTTGAACCGGAATCTTCCAAAGGGAATCGCAATGGTGCACAGGTTGGTGCTTTCTTTGTCTAATGGGACTTGCCAGAAAGCTGATGATGCATCAAATACAGAGAAAACTGTAGCACCTTTCAATTCAGAAAATATTGTTTCAGCTGTTGGCAGAATATAGCGCTCTCTCTGAACATACTTGTTCAGTTCCCTGGGGTCCATGCAAATTCTGACATCTCCAGAAGGTTTTTGTACCACTACAATAGGGTGTGTCCATTCGCTTGGTTCTTCAACTTTTTCAATAATGTCAAGTTTTTCCATCCGTTCCAATTCTGCTTTAACTTTTTCTCTAATGGAAAAAGGAATTTTTGTGCTTGGAGCAATAACTGGAGTTGTATTTTTATTTAGTCTAATCTTGTGTTCAATTGGCAGTCTTCCTATGCCTTCAAATATATTTTTGTGCCTGTTCAAAATTTCCTTTGCTGAATTGTTCTGCTCTGTTTGGACAGCATCACGTTTCTTAATTAGTGAAAGCTTTTCAATAGCTTCTATTCCTAAAATTGGTTGATAGTATCCATCAGCAATGAAAAATTCTAGACTTTCCGTCTTATTTTTAGTTTTGCAATTTAGTGTGGCAATTCCTTTTATCTTGATTTCATGTCCTGTATATGATGTTAGCTTTCGGTTAGTCTGAAATATTTCCAAACCTTTCATTTGTCTGGTGAATGTGTATGGCAAAACATTTACTTCTGCTCCAGAGTCCAACTTGAAACATATTTCCTTTCCATTCACTATGATGGATTTTTTCCATTCCAAAGTATGGACTACTTTTGCTTCATGTATTGACCATACAGTTTCTTCTGTTTCATCATTCAGACTTCTGATAGCTGAACTTTTACAGAAAGCTGCAAAATGATTCATCTTTTTGCATTTGGAGCATCTTTTACCCCATGCAGGACAATTTTTTGCTCTGTGGGACTTTCCACACCTTTGGCATTTGAATTCTTTTTCAGATTCTTGATTTTGTTTTGGACTGTGTTTCTTTTGATATTTTCTTATTTGACAAATGTTCTGGTTGTTCTGCATGATCTTGATCTGTTGCTTGCTTATTTCATCTGTTTTGCACATTTCAATGGCTTTTAGAAGAGTTAAATTGGGCTCTCTTAAGAGGCGTTCCTGCAAAGCCTTGTCTTGTATTCCATACACAATGCGATCCCTAATTAAACTATCCTTTTGTGATTCAAATTCACATGATGTGGATAATCCTTTTAGTTCTGTTATAAAACTATCAATGGATTCACCATCCTTCTGGGTCGCTGAAAAAAATTTGAATCTTTCAAAAATAACGTTCTTTTTCTCATATCTCCGTCGCTGCTTCTTCGGGGCCATGACCATGTGGCGGACATCACAATGCGGCTGGCCCTGCACGCCCTGCCTCGTTCAGAGCACCTGGCCTCGAGTCAGCCTGTCTGCATTGCCTGTGGCTACAGAGACCTGTAGCTATCTCACCGCTCTTAGTCCTGCAGCGCCGTTCGCCCGAGAGATGTTCTCCATCATCGGGTGGCCCCCGGACCTGCAGTCCAGGTTCTTTCCGGTTAGTCTCGAGGACCACGTCATCACCATCTCCTCAGCGTCAAAGCACGCGATCTACGTATAGATCGCGAAATGCATGGGGTCGCTAGAGACCCGCTGGCGATTATGCACCAAGCTCTGAAGCGGTGGCAGTGGCGCCATGTACATATTCATTGTGCATTACTGTGTATATATCTAATTATTATTTTAAAATAATAATGCAAACCGTGCACTTTTTCATACATTAACAATATGTAAATAAAATTATCTTCATTGTCATTGTCCAGGAACTTATATGGTTCAATGTTTATAAATGTGTTTCTTTATAAATGATTATTTATAATATTTTGTAGCCGCGCCTGAAGTCTGTCAAACATAACCAGCTATTGATAAAATAAATTCAAAAGAAACTTGTGTCTGGAGGCCTGATATTTTCAAATTAACTACCAACTATATTCAACGCACAAGTTGCCCACTTCTAATATCTGCCTAAAGGTTTTTTTTAATGGATACTACGCATGGCTCTTTTAATGGTGGTCAAATTCTGTGCCCAATATATATATCTAAACAAGGAAAATAAATTATATGAATCGCGCGCATCAATAAAATGCCATCACGTAGATACATTGCACGCGCGCGCTCTGGAAAATTGCATAAATTCAATATGCAACAATAATTAAATAACTGGAACCACACATATATGGACACTTCTTATCATTATTTATTTCAGAAAGTTTATGTATCAGCAAAACTACACGATATTTTGCACATATTTAAATTTTGAAATATATTTTTTTATATTTTATTATGTATTTAGATATTTTGGAATGCAGTGTTTTACTGTACTTGTAATAAATATGTTTTTAATATACAGATCTCGGTCGAATTTTGTAATAATTTAGGTTACATAAATTATTTTATATATTTTTCTCGGACTAACATTTTATATATTTAATATAAATTTTCAAATTTTGAAAGTTTATGATTTTTATTAATAAAAAAATATATATATTTTAAATCATTGAGAGTGAGAGTAAACAAAACAGATTAGTTATACTCATAATTCTGTCAACAAACTCTTCTTGCTTTTATCTCATTCAACTTTTGCAAATAAAAATTATTTTCAAAAAATAAAAATATATACCATCTCTCTTAATTTATATTAAAATGGAATCCGTCAATCAGGAACCCCAGCAACAAGAGGAGCAGCAGGTAGCTGAATCAATTCAACAGGAAAATGCTCAGGCATCTGAAGTTCAACCTCAGGAAGAAAACAATGCTGTAGGTACTGAACAAACCCAAGAAACTGAAAATGTTCCGACTCTATTCGTGGGTGGGGTAGATGCCTCCATTACCCAGGAGGACCTTGAAGAATATTTATCACAATATGGTGAAGTCAAGGAAGTCGCCATCAAGGAGAAATCGAAGAATGGAAAACCCAATCGCTTTGCCTTCGTCCGTTATGCCCATAAAGATTCCTACGAAAAGGTTATCCAAGTTACTGAGCATAAAGTGAAAGACATCAAAATCGACATTCAGGCATCCCTCCCACAGAAGACTAACCACAAGATTTACATTCGCAACATTGGATCTCTAACGGAAGATGAAATCAAGAACCATTGCTCACAATATGGAAATCCTGGGCGTCTCGAGAAGCCAACAGGTAAGGATTACTGTTTTTTATCCTTCGAGACGAAAGAGGCGCTTGAAGCGGCTTGCAAGGAGGGCACCCAGACCATTGGGTCGACCCAGGTAACTGTCAGTAAGGCACATCCACCTCGCCACACACCTCAGAACCGAGGACGTGGTGCTCAAGGAGCCCGTGGTTATTATCCCAGATATGCTCCATATGGTGCGCCTGCTCGGCAAGATTACTACGCCTCATCCTATGATTCCTACAGCCCCTACCCCTATGGAACCTATGAATATCAGCCCTCAAACTATGGACGTGCCCGAGGAGGTAGACGTGGAGCTGGCCGTCATTATTAATTTTAAAAATCCATGCAAATCTGTAATACCCACTCTCTCTCACAGCGATTTTGAATTCATATGCTTTTTAACTCCTAGTAAATAAAACCAATAAAATTTTTGCATTTCATCTAAAAATTAATTTTCATCACTTATTAAACTTGCACACATTTTTATATAAAGCTTGCAACTTTTCTGAAACACGATGTTAATGTTCCACGCGTCTCTCTTAAATATGATTTTAAAATTTCCACTAGTTTTCTAATTTTCAACAAATGAATGTGCGATGCAGTATTTAAAACTGTTTAATTTTATATTTATATAATATACACACTAAGGACTTCTGAGGGTCTAAATACACACACAATAATTTAAAGCATTGTTATTATTATTTTAAAGGTAAATATAAATGTTAATTGTAGTTTTTTTTTTTAATTTGGAATTAATCGTGTATTATTTTTAATCCTCTTTTATAAATTTTGTCTATTTTGTGCTAAAGAAAATATTTAAAACCAATCTCATTCACACACAAGAAGAAAGAGAATTAAAATAAAAATTTCAAAATATTTTTCAATCTATAGTACGTGTATTTTATCTCAATTCAGTAATTTATTTTTTATTTTCAAAGTTCAATTCACGTGTATTTAAATCTCGATTTTTTTATTTCATTTAAATTTTTCTTAAGTATTCTAGCATAATAGAAATGTAGGTTTTAATTAAAAAAAAAAAGAATGGATTGCTCAAGTCAAACTTCATCGTATATTTTGTACCACTAAAATTTTTGATTATATCAAAATTTGTTTTAATAATGCATCGCTTATTCATTTCGATTGAATGTTACCTTAGATAAAGATTACAGAGAAAGAGGCTAATCTCTTATCTATCCAAGAATTCGTTGACAGGTTTTAACTTTTCGAGGAACCTGGGTTATCTAAAAATAAATATTATTTTAAACAAACTAATCTAATGTTTATTTGGGCTCAAAAATCATAAACTTTGGTTAGTGGCCTGTAAAACAATATACTCTCTCTAAATCTAATGTTACTTTTTATTTCCAACCAAAAATATTCGATTCATTAACTAAAAATGTGTGTGTGTGTACCTTTTTTATATATATAACACTCAACCATTTATTTTTTCTCTAATTATACATGCTGATTATATATATACCTGTATATATTTTATAAATTATTTAGGCGCTTTTCGCAAGTCCAGATATTTGCGCTCTGTATATATACGTCTTTAAATACATATATGTACATATGCATCTTTTTTTAAATTTGTAAATATTTCTTGTATATTTCTATTAACTTTTTTTTTTTAATGAATATACTTGTAGAAAGTTGCAGTATATGTGCTAAGAGTTAATGACAAATAGTATTTGCACATTTTTTAATATCAAAAATGATGACATTGCAAATTTTAATTGAATCTAAATTCAAATGTATTTAACCTGCAAGCGACATTATTTATCTCGCATGCACCATTAGCTCCATGTAAATTCTTACATGTTTAAATATGCGAACAAAACTTATTTATTTCGTTTCAGTTTAAAGGTGTTACATTCGAGCAACAGTGTCAACTTGTCCTGGTTATTTACATATGGTGAGTTTGTGGAGTAGAGGTGGCCCCTCCAAACCTTGCAGGAGGGCTGCTGGCGAACAAAAAATATTGTTGCTTATCTATGAAATAAAGGTATTATAGAGCCTGAAAGTACAAAATACTGCTATTTTTTAGGTTACTGTTAAAACATTAGTAAAAAAAAACACGATAGGCTTTTTTTTTTTGCTTTAAGGCTTATAAGTGTGATACTGCGGATCCTGTGGAAAAACGTTGACCATTGCGCGATGGGCCTACTCGTGGTAATCGAAAAAATAGTTCCATTTTAAAAAACAACCTAGCGTATTGATACACTCCTGGCAAGTTGCCATTAACGATCTACAAAAATGAGTATCTCACAAGTATGTATTGTTAAATGAAATTTTAAACATTTATGCGTAATTACTTGGGTGAAATTTGCTTGTTATCGTGAATGTGATGTCTTTTTTTTTTTGCGAAGCTCTTTCTCCAACAGTAAAATCTGTTGTAAATCCCCTATCAACCTAAACAATATAGTTGAGAAAAGCTCTAAGTAGACGTTTTACTCATGTTTAAGTATACGTAGTATGACATAAACAAAAAATAATTATTTAAAACACTTTACTCCAAACCACATTTATTTCACTTATTATAGCATTTTTATAAGTTTGTAGAGAAGTAAAACAAAAGAATTTAACCCTGATGAACCCTATTTTGCTTCTCCAAGCATCCACTCCTAAATAATTTTTTAAAATAATATACGATAATTTCATCTTAACCATATAAATAACATACTCAATTACAATGCATATTTTATTCATGCATTGGGAAATTTAAATTCTGATACAGTAGAACCTCCCTTTAGCGGACACCTCTCCACAAAGGACAGTTTTCATTTGCAAAATTGCCATTTTTACAATTTAGCAACTCTCCGGTAAGAAGACACCTCTCCCTAAAGAGCACTTTGGCTCTGCAATTAGGTGTCCTTTACAGGGAGGTTCTAGTGTATTATTTTATCTCTTAAAATGAGTTTTTAAAATTGTTGTATGTATATATAGCGTGTTTTCTATTTTCAAACAAAATTAGAAACCTTTCAATAGGTTTTCTCTCGCTTTATCTTTTTGTGACCCGGACTCCTAGAACCTTCAAAAGTCGTCAATTGTCTGGATTGGCCTTCAAATCATAATATTGCCTGTGGACATCCAGTTAAGCAGATGTCCCTAGGTTATTTTGAATTTAGATAGGTTCCTTACGTTATGGAGGTAAACTCTTCATTCCATAAAAGTTAGGTTGTGAAAAAAATTGTTACACTCTTGTATTTGTGGCCCACATGGGGTGTAATAATTGCTTAATTAAAAAAAGTTATAAAACATGTAATAAAATAGAGGTGCAACTAAAATACATGATGTTTCAAAACGCTTTAATTTTAATTTGTGTTCCACGAAGTCAGGCAATTTGGAAATTTGCTTATTCACAATGGCTATGCAATTTTTCCAAATTTCTCTCTCTCTCTCTCTCAGGTTTCCAGTTCAACTGAAAGTATATAAGCAAAAATAAATATTTAGAAATATAAACACAAGATAATAAACCAAATAAATAAATAGTATGACGTTTTCAGTAACAACGCTGTTACCGAAATGTTACATACTATTTATTTATTACCTTCTTTCTATAATCCAAAATTGTGCCTTATCATGTAGAAATATTTATTTATTTATTTAAGGTAACCCAGATTTCTGGAACGAATATAATTTTTTAAATGTTATGAATTGTGTGGTATTGTAAGTAAATAGTAATAAACATATAAAGAAAAATAAACAGAGAGAGAGGTAATGATAAGGCACAATTTGATACGATGATTTTGTAATATAGAAAATTAGGGAAAGACAAAATGAGACAAGAATAATGATACAATTCCAAGGCAAGATACTATTCCTTTAACTTCCAATTACCGAGGGAACCAATTAATATTGATTTTATTTAACTTATCGAGTATTTTTCAAGGGACCGGGAAAAAATGTTCACTTTATCGAGAGATTTGTTAGACAAACCTTTACTCGGGTATAAAACCCGGGCGAAGCCGGTACATCCGCTAGTAGATTATAAACACAAGGTAATAAGACCAAGAGATAAAGAGGTAAGTAAATATAAATTTAAAAACTTTCAAAGGAGACACACTGCTATCAAAAATGCACGAAAAAAAAATCATCCATATAGCCCACAAATTGAACATTTAAATTCATATGACTAAAATTTAAAGCCACACATGGGGATAGCAGTATTATTTTCTCTACTTTTTTTTAAAAGTGTATTTTTAATCTTATGAAAAAAATATTGCTGGTTTTGAGTTTGAAAAAAAAAAAAAGAGTCCAATAACGCGCCATATATTTAATAATAAATCAAAGTGTTAAAGCACGAATGATTAAAACAACTTCTACTGTCCTTACTGCGATGAGCCAAGCCCTCCCAAATACTTTTTATTCGCAA